>OY856411.1:1088345510-1088350510 GCA_963693085.1 Alisma plantago-aquatica | reverse complement strand
TCCAATAGATTTTTTTTTACTATGGTTGTCGAACACTGTAAAACTGATGTATATATGCATGTTTTGATTCAATCGGTGGTGGATTGAATGGATCTTTGATCACACTGATGTCGCTAGCTACTCTGCTTAATTGACTGATTCTACTTAAGTACATGGATACACTACTCCTGGTATGCAGATATAAAAATCCCAAGTCAACTAAAAATCTTCTCATCATTCCCTTGTGTGGATGCGGAACTGAATCATGGCTAATCACGGATCTGTAGTTGCTCTGAAGTCTGAAGGTTTATCCAGAATTTCCTATTGTGGCTGCTATTGAATCTGCACCTTGTGTTTAGCGGAACAACAACACAGGCAAGATCAAAAAGGCGTAGGTAGAGTGGAGAGCTGGCTTGGTGGGGGTAGAGGGAAGTGGAGCAGGGATGCGGCATATGGTATAAAAAGTAATTATGTGGGCATAGAAAGTAATTATGCCTTATAAAAAGTAACTATTTGGTATAAACAGTAACTATGCGGCATAGAAAGTAAATCTATTTTGACATAAGGGTATAGAAATTAGCTATTTGGTATAAAACTAACTATACACTATAAAATGTAACTAGTTAGTATAAAAAGTAACTATGCAACACAAAAAGTAACTATATAGCATAAAAAAGTAACTATGCGGTCTGACCAGAGTAGCCCGGCTGGTTACGGCCCAGTAACTCCAGATGAATGACTCAGGTTCAAATCACGTCGAATGCGCTCTACGAAAAGTAACACGAATTTGATTGGACGCGGGAGTGGGAGACCGGACATTACCCTCTCATGTCCCGAGAGTTTACGCTGTCTGGGGGGTCACGATTGTGGCTCTTCTACGGGGACGGTTCTCTCGTAAATAAAAAAAAGTAACTATGCGACACAAAAAGTAACGTTGAGTCATCAAAAGTAATAAATATATATGTCTTTGTATGCGTAACAGAATGCTTGAGTAACTGAAAAGTAATGCTTGAGTAAGTGAAAAGTAATGCTTGAGTAACTGAAATTAATTCTTGAGTAACTGAGAGTAATACTTGAGTAACTGAGAGTAATGGTTGAGTAACTGTCACAACCCTGCGAGTAACTGAAAAAACACTGCGAGTAACTGAAAAAGGACTACAAGTAACTGAAAAAACATTACTGCGAGTAATTGTGACAATAATGTGAGTAACTGAAAAAACCCTGTGAGTAATTGTAATAGTAGTTAGAGTAACTGCGAAAACACTGCGAGTAACTATCACAACCCTGCAAGTAACTGAAAAAGCCTGGGAGTAACTGAAACAAGCCAGCGAGTAACTGAACACTGCAAGTAATGGTTGAGTAACTGAACAAACACTGCGAGTAACTGTCACAAACCTGCGAGTAACTCAAATAGCAGTTAGAGTAACTATGAAAACAATATGAGTAACTGAAAAAGCACTACGAGTAACAGTGACAACCCTGCGAGTAACTACAGGGTTAGAGTAACTGTGAAAACACTGTGAGTAACTGGTAGAACACTGAGAGTAACTCAAATAGCACTGAGAGTAACTCTGATAGCACTAAGAGTAACTGATAGAACACTAAGAGTAACTGATAGAACACTAAGAGTAACTTTGATACGCACTGAGAGTAACTATGATAACACTGAGAGTAACTGCGAGAACACTGAGAGTATCTGTGACAGCACTAAGGAGTAACTGAGAGAACACCAAGAGTAACTCTGATAGCACTGAGAGTAACTATGATAACACTGAGAGTAACTGTGAGAACACTGAGAGTATCTATGACAACACTAAGGAGTAACTAAGAGAACACTAAGAGTAACTCTGATACGCACTGATAGTAACTATGATAACACTGAGAGTAACTGCGAGAACACTGAGAGTATCTGTGACAGCAGTAAGGAGTAACTGAGAGAACACTAAGAGTAACTCTGATAGCACTGAGAGTAACTATTATAATACTGAGAGTAACTGTGAGAACACTGAGAGTATCTGTGACAGCACTAGGGAGTAACTGACAGAACACTAAGAGTAAACTCTGATACGCACTAAGAGTAACTATGATAACACTGAGAGTAACTGCGATGACACTGAGAGTAACTGTAAGTACACTAAGAGTAACTCAGATAGCAATGAGAGTAACTCTGATAACACTGAGAGTAACTGTGAGAACACTGAGATTAAGAAGAGTTACACTGAGAGTGTCACACTAGGGAGTAACTGACAGAACACTAAGAGTAAACTCTGATACGCACTGAGAGTAACTATGATAACACTGAGAGTAACTGCGATGACACTGAGAGTAACTGTAAGTACACTAAGAGTAACTCAGATAGCACTGAGAGTAACCATGATAACACTGAGAGTAACTGTGAGAACACTGAGAGTATCTGTGACAGCACTAGGGAGTAACTGACAGAACACTAAGAGTAAACTCTGATACGCACTAAGAGTAACTATGATAACACTGAGAGTAACTGCGATGACACTAAGAGTAACTGTAAGTACACTAAGAGTAACTCAGATAACACTGAGAGTAACTGTAAGAACACTAAGAGTAACTGTAAGTACACTAAGAGTAACTCAGATAGCACTGAGAGTAACTCTGATAGCACCGAGAGTAACTGGTAGAACACTAGGAGTAACTCAAATAGCACTGAGAGTAACTCTGATAGCACTGAGAGTAACTGATAGAACACTAAGAGTAACTGAAAGAACACTAAGAGTAACTCTGATACGCACTGAGAGTAACTATGATAACACTGAGAGTAACTGCGAGAACACTGAGAGTATCTGTGACAGCACTAAGGAGTAACTGAGAGAACACTAAGAGTAACTCTGATAGCACTGAGAGTAACTATGATAACACTGAGAGTAACTGTGAGAACGCTGAGAGTATCTGTGACAACACTAAGGAGTAACTGAGAGAACACTAAGAGTAACTCTGATACGCACTGATAGTAACTATGATAACACTGAGAGTAACTGCAAGAACACTGAGAGTATCTGTGACAGCAGTAAGGAGTAACTGAGAGAACACTAAGAGTAACTCTGATAGCACTGAGAGTAACTATGATAACACTGAGAGTAACTGTGAGAACACTGAGAGTATCTGTGACAGCACTAGGGAGTAACTGACAGAACACTAAGAGTAACTCTGATACGCACTGAGAGTAACTATGATAACACTGAGAGTAACTGCGATGACACTAAGAGTAACTGTAAGTACACTAAGAGTAACTCAGTTAACACTGAGAGTAACTGTAAGAACACTAAGAGTAACTGTAAGTACACTAAGAGTAACTCAGATAGCACTGAGAGTAACTCTGATAGCGCCGAGAGTAACTGGTAGAACACTGAGAGTAACTCAAATAGCACTGAGAGTAACTCTGATAGCACTGAGAGTAACTGATAGAACACTAAGAGTAACTGAGAGAACACTAAGAGTAACTCTGATACGCACTGAGAGTAACTATGATAACACTGAAATAGCAGTTAGAGTAACTATGAAATTAAGGGGAGCTCACCGGAAAATTTGTTTAAGGCGACGCTCTGTTTCTGAAGAAAGAACAACCCATTACAGATTTTAACATGCCTCACTGACACACTAATCAACTACAAACTCCACTGAAAAAGATAGAACCCCATATACATCAATAGCAGTAGCAACAACACCAACACGATCAGTAGAAATAGTAGCAGCAACTCATAATCAGCAAAACAAGAACGATCTTAACAACAGTAGCAGCAGCAGCTCATCATACTAGAAGTAGCAATAGCACATTACCATCAACAACAGACAAAAGTAATTATAAGAACACTAAGGTAACACAACAATAGATTCCAAACACAAGTCAAAATACAGGAAGAGTGATGATCTCGTAAAGTAATTATAAGAACACTAAGGGTAACTGTAAGAACACTAAGAGTAACTGTAAGTACACTAAGAGTAACTCAGATAGCACTAAGAGTAACTCTGATAGCACCGAAAGTAACTGGTAGAACACTGAGAGTAACTCAAATAGCACTGAGAGTAACTCTGATAGCACTAAGAGTAACTGATAGAACACTAAGAGTAACTGAGAGAACACTAAGAGTAACTCTGATACACACTGAGAGTAACTATGATAACACTGAGAGTAACTGCGAGAACACTGAGAGTATCTATGACAGCACTAAGGAATAACTGAGAGAACACTAAGAGTAACTCTGATAGCACTGAGAGTAAAAGAGTAACTCTGATACGCACTGAGAGTAACTATGATAACACTGAGAGTAACTGCGAGAACACTGAGAGTATCTGTGACAGCACTAAGGAGTAACTGAGAGAACACTAAGAGTAACTCTGATAGCACTGAGAGTAACTATGATAACACTGAGAGTAACTGCGAGAACACTGAGAGTATATGTGACGATATAAAAAGTAACTCCAGCGACCAGAAAGTAACTCTTCTAGTGTATGGCATAGTAGCAAAAACTGACATTTCGTGAGTACACTGAACAAACCATGAAAAAAATTGTACTAATCCAAAAATGTATGTATTCCAAAAGCCACTAAAAAATTAAATAAATTCATAGAAGCAACAATATATATAGCCAATTTCATAGGAAAAAATCAAGAAAGTAACATAGTTACTTTGTATATCATATGGCTACAATTTATACAAAATAGTTACATTTCATATCACATGGTTACTTTGAATTTCACATAATTACATTTTATACCATATATTTACTTTTTGTGTCTTGATGTCACTTTCAGCGTTAGATGGTTACTTTTTGTGTCTTTGTGTTACTTTTAGCGTATAATAGTTACTTCTTACTATATAGTTACTTTTTGTGTCATGGTGTTACTTTCAGTGTCGATAGTTACTTTTTTGTCATTCTCTTGCTTTTAATGTTAGATAGTTACATTTCTTACCATATAGTTACTTTTTGTGTCCTAGTGTTACTTTCGGTGTCAGATAGTTACTTTTTGGGTCATTATGTTACTTTTAG
>OY856411.1:1087043010-1087063010 GCA_963693085.1 Alisma plantago-aquatica | reverse complement strand
TTAGTAACATTAATATAATTTCTTTTGTTGAACCTAACTCTAATGCAAATCGATAAAGAAGGGTATTCATGTTTAACATTCTTATATGATGGAATAATGATGAAATAACATCCTTAATATAATCATAACCTTAATATGTTAATTGGTAGTTATTATAGCCACATGGCTGATGCTTTCTTATGATAAACATGTGCATTATTAATATGATGAGGGTTAATCATATCTAGATTCCTTACATGTTGATGTAATAAAGGAATCCTATTGATGTTAATATAGTTATGCTATGATTGTTTATGAATATCTCCTAGCTCATTAATGCAAAATTATGTTGATCTGGTGTATTATATGTAAGTGATGTTGTTGAGCCTTGTTATAAGGCATGAAAAGATAATGATGATCTTGCAGGGAATAGTATGATGGTCTTAATGACCTTTGGGCATGGTTGAGCCTTGAATGAGGTGTAATCCTCTTGTGTTGATAAGGGTTGATACCCTGTGATATTGTGAAAAGGATTTATATCTTGTGATAGTATGATGACTAGTGTAGTCTCATGAATGGCAAGTGAAAAGTACCATGTGATGATGAGATGAGAAATTATGTTTTACACATTTTATATCTTTTTAAGCTGTAATATTTATATTTTTTCTAGAATTGAATTAGGGTTTTTATGTCCACTTGTTTGATGCTGCCTTAATTCACCCAATTGGCATAACTAATCAAGTGCAACTCTAATCATGTAGTACCCTGTGCCGTAGAGCCATATTTAGTGTCAGAACTTACTGCATGGTGAAACGAGTATTCCCAAGAAAAACTCAATGTGAATATTGTTGAGTATGTGGGGGTGGCAAGTTGAGGATATATCCTTGTTATTCATAAGGTATATTATGGAGGATGGCTATGGTCATGCCTCATAAATTTGATGTGATTGAAGACAACTACGGTTGTACCTCAGATTAGACAGTTTTTATACCCTAGTTTCTAGTGTCGTGACCTATAACAAGGATGGATTAGTAGTTAACAGCTTGACTATATGTCACTGTAGTGGTAGTTTTGACTGACATGTCACTGCCTTTTTACTCGTACTGATTGAGGGGAAGAGATATTAGGATACCAACACTCCTAGATCTTATAGGGAACTGAATAGCCCTTTGTAGGGGTCAGTTGGACTTTGGGTGGTATGACTCAAACTCCCTAGGGCATAATAAAAGATGTAAGACAGCCGTGTAGCATATCTGTTTAGGATTATACACAAAGCTTCATATTCCAGGGTAACCCTTGTATGCTTTCTTTTCACTAATATCATGTATAGTACAATAAGAGATAATAGATATGCTTGTGTTGTAGTTATGCTCATGTTGTAAACATGCTCATGTTGTCAAATATACTGATACTGATGGTTAAGATGATGTCGTTAGATATGTTTAGTATTGCTATCCATGTCTTTGTAATTAGAAATTATTAAACTGCTAATCATGCTAATGCAATTAATTGTGTTATGATGTTAGTTCTACTTATGATATATATTTGTTCCCTTTATTTGAGATGCCTATATTGATAGCCATGTTATGTTACTAGACATATTTATGATGTCAGGGTTGCTTATGCTACTAGATTGTTGTGTTGTTAGCAAGGAATATGATGATAGTCAGATTAATGATGATGATCATTATTAGATGCAGTTTGATGAAACTTGAGTAGATATCTATCTGGAGAAATGGATTTATTTGTTACCTACATATACATTGATAATCATACTTGTTGCTAAGATTAATTACTTAATGTATTTATCATACTTGAACTATTCAATTTGTTCAATTGATTATTAAATACTCCAACTACTCAGTTATCTACTATTTAAAATATTGTATTTAATAAGCGTTGTTAGATGTTATATCTCTTACTGGGACGTGGGTCTCGCCCTTGTGGTTCACCACATCTTTTTAGGTGATCGGAAGTGACGTAAATAAACATGTGGTAGCAAAGAGGAGCTATAGTAATGAATCTTTGAGAAAGTTGATTAGATGTCTAGTGTGTCCTAGAGTCGTCCATATACTCTCAGGTCTGGGCAGGAAAAGTTTGTATATGGTGTTTCAAACAAAATAGAAATTTTTTAGCATGTTAATGCTTGTTTGTGTGGCATATACATATATTGTTCTCCTGTGTATATACGTTGCGGCTAAGTCAATAGAATAATTTGTATCAAATTCTTGTCATAGTATGGATACAAGAAAGATATTGGGCTCTTTTGCAAATGTTTCTGAGCAGGTATTGATGTTGAAATCCGTTTTAATTTACCCATATTTTTAGGGTATGTGGTTAATTGGTGATCGATTGTGTTTAATGTTTTGAGTAATCTCATTTAATGTAATTGGTTCTAACAAGTTGGTATCAAAGCTTTAGGTTCATTGAGTCTATAGGGACACTAGGCCTTGGAGTAGGATAATATCTAAGTTAGGAACATGACATATAAACATGGTGCATACTGCCTAATCTCAATACTTGGGTGCCCTGGCCAGGTATTCAATTATTGAAGAAAAGGTAAGTATGGAACTTTTAGATTGTTATATTTTTTATTACTCTGATCAAGTAGTCATTTTGAAACAATCTAAAGAGCATAATGAATCAGAAATCTTGGTGCAGATAACTCAATATTACCTCAAGAGAAGATGAGAATTACATCATTAATTATAAAAACTTAAATGTTTGGTAACTATAAGAGAGAGATACAATAACATAAAATCTAAATCCAAATACAAATAAGTAAAAGAGGAGTTCTTGAAGATGTAATTCAAGAAGATAATAAAGTACAAGATAGATAAGTATGTTCTTATAAAGTGATTCAAGGTATGAAATTCACATAAGACAGAGAGAATTCCTATGATAAGTATAAAATGAGAAGATGAATGGGAACAATGAAAAAGGAATAAAGTGGAACCTTAGTTAATCTCAGACCAACCTATGTATGTAAGAAAATTTTAATATAAAATTAGCATGGCACGTGAAAGAAATTAAAGGAGATGATCCTTTTTTAATGAAGAAAATTTGAAATATGATGATTTACCTCTGGATAAGTGGTTAAAAAACATAATAAAACAAGAGAACATATCCAAGTGTGATAAGTAGTCAACAAGGAAGGAGTAATGAGATATGTTAATGATGATGATTCCTATGCTAATGACAAGGAACCCGAAATGAAAAATGTAAAACGATACATAAGAAGTTGTAACCTGCATAATGAAAATAGAATTGGTTACCTTTTTTCTAGTGACCCTTGAATAATTCTGCTATGATGTGGGAAGTGTGTTTCCCATTGTGTCTTTCCTTTCTAGGGCACAACTTTTAAGTAGGTCATTACTGCTTGGTATGTGTAGATTCATTATAAACATGAAGGTGGATAGCTTATTATAGCATAAGGTTGCTTGGACTATGGTTCCAAGATCATAAAGTTAGTGATGAGTTTACTTTTGAGCCTTCCAATAATTAGGAAGACTCCTATTATATGTCTTGAGATTTTTTATGTAGGTAAAAGTAGATGAGATAAGTATGTGAGTTCCTTATAGTGCATGAGGTGGATACTAAGGTAATAAATCCTAGTATCCAAGATGTATCAAAATAGTATGGAAGTATGTGAAGATTGGAGATGTATATTAAATGAACATTCCAAGTATTCCTCTACCTTAGAGAGAGAGAGAGTTGATGATGACCCTATAAATGTTGTTCAGAAGTGATTCTATAATGTTGTGTATGATTTAGTGATAGTTGGGAAAGACCATTATCAAGGGTAGATGGTTTGTTGATCAGTAGACATGTTCTACCGTGTTCCTTTAAGATAAAACTAGGATCAAATATCAATTCATAAGAGTTAGAGTGGATAACATAAGTTACATGACCGTGATGAGTTTATGGTTATGTCCTTTAGACTAACCAATGTACCAATAGAATTTATGAATAGGAGGAACAAAGTTTTCATGTAATGTCTTACAAGTTGTAGCAAGCTTTGAATTATGACATCTCAAAGTATTCCAGAGATGGTCAGTAACATGGTCAATATATTTGTTAAACCTTAATAATAATGAAGAAATTGTACTTATGTGTGAAAAGTCTAGAAAGTGTTAGTTGGGGTTGACTAAAGTGTCCTCTTGGAGTTATGATATCTCTGTTAAGTGTGTTGTGGGAATCCTGATAAGATGAAGGCAGTTTCTTTGTTCTACTCCTAACAAGCTCAATCAGGAAGTTATATTTGTTAATGGTTATAGAAAAATGTATGTTTTTTCAACCATATAGATGGCCAGTTCACCTTTGAGACGATTAGAGAATCCTCTCTCTCTCTCTCTCTCTCTCTCTCTCTCTATATATATATATATATATATATATATATATATATATATATATATATATATATATATATATATATATATATATATATGCTTCATAGTTCTTGAAAATTAGAAGATGCGTACCCGGTTGATTGAGTTGTTAATTACAACAACCATTAAAGGGGCATAGAGATGAAACCTTGTAAAGTTACGTATGATAAGTGATACATGAAGTTCTATGTTTGTTAAAATCCAGTGAGTATTGCCTCTGAGTGATGTGTGATACAATAGATAGAATAGTTCAAGATGACAATCGAGTCCCAAAGTTGAAAGGTACTACCAGACATGTACATGTGGTACAACAGTTCCTATGATGAACCAAGGTTACACATGCAGAAGTTGAGGGAGAAGAATATGACTTCTATGAAAGTTATGTAACATATTCATGAGATGAAAGTTAACATGTGGAATATTGGGTATGAGGTGCATGAGAAGTATCCCTCTTTGTTTACCTTAGATTTCGTGGGCGAATTCCCTGTTAGGGGTTTATGGTTGAGAGACCCCTGACCTTGCTTAAAGTATTGAACATACTTAACTATCATAATTGAATGTTTAGAACTTTAATATAACCTTGTGATATTATTTGTAATAATAATACAATCTTAAGTTTCAAGTTTGGTCCAATTTGGACAGTATTTATGCAAGTTATGCAATTTTATGCACATTTTGGACTTTTTTACAATTTACCCAATTGGGAGGTTTTCTGTGCAATATCACTTGCATTATGTTCTTTGGATGTTCTCTCATCATTCATGGGTTTTTTGAGCCATGGGGCGCCTAATTTAACCTTGGTTTGGAAGTGTTTTCCTAAAGGGTATCTTAGGGTTTACCCCTTTATGGATGAGCTACCTTTAGGAGCTATCAACCAATGCTTTATTTGATTGGCTTAGAAATTCAAAAAATGAGAGATAAGAAGGTATCTATGGACGTTGGGGGAGCTGCTTGTGTGGCTTCTTGTAACGACCCTGCCTCCCGATAACCCCAAATTAAGGGAGACCCGAAGGTTAGAGCCGTTATTCAATTAACAGGATCAAAGGTTCGACAAATAATCAATAATAATTATTAAATTATACTAACTAAGTGGAATTTGGTATAAAATTAAAACTTTACTTACCTTTGAAAACTTTGGAGATCTATCTATCCAGAGCTTGAATTATTCTATCTAATCCTCCTTGCACTTTATTTCTTATTTCCACAATGTGTCACCTTACTGTTTGTTCTTTCAATTGTTGTTCCTAAAACGCCGACAAACAAAACATCGATCAGTATAACGAAATATACTAGTATGTGGGAACAACCAAAATCTTGCAATTATGGCTAACAATTTAATAATCACAATCAAATTATTTAACAAGCCACTTTACATTTTCAATGTGTCATTCTCCACCATTTTTGCCCTAACCTTGGCATACCCCTCTAGGGTTTCTCTTTTGCCATTGACTTAAGGCCACCTTCTCAATCCTGAGCTTGGTGCCTGGGAGTCACCTCTCACAGTGCTCCATAGTCATGCATCATAGACCACCTTCTCATTCCCGAGCTTGGTGTCTGGGGTCACCTCTCATGGTGCCCATTGGTCTACCCATCTGGGCCTGACCTCATGGCATCTTCCATCAGGGTGGCATGTAGGTGCGAGAATTCACATGTATATATAACTGTGATAGCCATAGTGAATTTATAATTAACCACATACATGTCAAGCTGATGTGAGACAGAAATAATCCAATCAACAATAGGCAAGCAAGCATTCAATAAGATCCTGAAACAATTATACAATTTCCTTATATTACTCATGTCATTAAGATCTATTAAATCTAGCTCTCTTCCTAGGATTTCTAGTCCTCTTTTAGGGTTTTCATTGTAATTAAGGTTTCCCTTCATCTTTTACTATTTTAAACACTAATTTAACGCAATTGATCACAAACCCTAATTATCTCAACATCTAATCCTCAGTTTTGGATTTAAGGAATAATTAACCATTAAATAAGTCCATTAAGCCTATTTTACATTAAAGCTACAATTTTCATCCTTTTAATATATAACAAGATCATTATGCTCATTTATCTTCAACTCAAAGTTCATTATGGTCCAAATCACATATGAACTCGATTTTCCATTAATCCCACCTTTTATTCATGAGAAAACCCTAATTAGTACATTTAGGGTATTTATCCACAAATTAGGAACTTTAATGCTCTCAATAGCTTATAACCATGAAAACTCAGTTCTATACATGAAATCAATAATTAAAGCCATTAGTAGTCCTAATTACCAACATTAGGGTTTCAAGGCCCATTAAAACATATTCATGCACATGAACATTCAATTAAACTAATTACAAGCAAGATTCATCTTTTTCGATCTTAATGTATCTCTTTACAATTAACAGGTTAATATTAACTTTAATCATCAATTAAACCCCACTAATCGCATTAATCATTCCCAATTAGGGTTTCTTTAATCATCATTACATTAAAGTTAATAACTTCCATTACTTTTCGAATTGCAATCAAAATCAAGCTTCAATTATATTTTTAATGGATTCCCCTCATTTTTCTGAACAAAATTCATATATTATTCGTACCCATCCGAGCTACCGATTATCAGATATGAATTTTTCTATTTAGACTTACTTGAGCCAATCCGGGAGCGCCACGTGTCTATTTCCATGCAACGTTGCTCTTTGGGAAACATAACAAAAAGACGTGATTTCCCCTTACTTAAGTCAACGTTTATTCAGCCCGCAGAGGGTAGAATCATCCAACACCTCCTCCTTCATCTCCTACCTCACGCCAACTGCCCTAGCCACCGACAGCTACTCACCCGCGGCCTTCTTCATCTTCCTGGAGGCTCGAGGACCTCCGCAAGGTGGGGCCCTAGCTCTGCCGCACCTTGGCACACGCGGGGCACCCCCAGGGTGCGGCCAGGATGGCTTCTCCCAAGCGCAACCAACTGACATTTGTTGTTGTGCCGACTGCACTTCAACAGGCCTACAGCTGGAGCTGCGCAGAATCCAAGGCGTTGGATTGATAGTCGATCATATTAGGGTGGCCGTGGGAGTCCCTGCCTCCAACATGACAACTCAACCGCCTCCTGGTTGCTGTAAGGTTGTTCTACACTCTTGGTTAGGGTTTGCATGTCATGAAGAAGGATAATAGGTTGTATTGCATGGGATTTCTCTCTGGACCTCGACCAGGATTTTACCCCTTTATTTAGGGTGGAGTATGAAGCCCTAAGGCATGGCTCATGAGGACTCAAGTTCCAAACTCAAAAGGAAACACACTTTCTTTGGTTGTGAAGCAACCATCTCTCTCTCTCTTCATTATCTCCTATTTCCTTAATATTCCTTGTTGCATGGATATTTAGGAATTCGAAATTCCTCTCCCTTGTCCTCTTTAATCTTGTCTTTCAATCCATTAATCATGAAATTATGTTTTTCCTTAAGTAGAAAATACTTCTTTTTTAACAAACTACAAAACCCATTAATAATGTATCATGTTATCTCTTTATTTTGCAATTTTGGTATTTTCTCTTTCCTCTTTCTTCACTGGGACTCCTTGGATCCCAAGAAACTCGAATAATTTGATATTCCTTTTTAAGGAATACTCATTATCCTTAAATGCATCAATATGCATTATTTCACATTTATCTCGTTTATTTCTCATTAAAATATCTCTTTTTGAGGTTTTCTCTTTATTTCTCTTTCATTTTCCTCATTGGTATTCCTTTCAAAATTATGAATCCTTGGGATACGAAATTCCACCAAGGATTACTCAATTATACCTCTTTTCATTTATTTTCCACATTTTACCATTGTTTTCAATTTCTTTCTTAATAAAGAAATACTTAATTAATATTTTCTTTTCTTATTGCTTTCTTTTTGCAACTTTGGACTACTTGGAATCCAAGGAACCCAAGAGGCACGAAATCCATCCTTGGATTACATCTCTTTTCCTTCTAGAGGTTTCTACCTCTTTCTTTTCTCAAATATTCAATTATTCATTAATTAATTGAATTTCCTTTATATTGGGCCCAATAACCAATAAAGCCCACAACACAATCATCAAGGCTATTGTAAACAAAATCCATTTATTATAAACAAGTTATATAATTATTTGTTCATTTATCTTTATTATGAGAAATTACATTTCTCACCAAATGAACCCAAAAAATTGGGGTTGTAACATCCTTCCCCTCTTATAAGAATTTTGTCCTCAAAATTGCATCAAGCAAACAAATAGTTTATGATAAGCCTTTTATACGTCCATCAGGGCTCCCATGTGGCTTCACCCTTTCCATGGTGCTTCCCAAGAACCTTCATCATCTCATATTCTTCCATCTGAGTTCTTTCTTACCTTGGTATATCGTACCCTCATAGGTGACTCAAGACATTTTAGCCTCTCAAAAGATGAATAGGTTCAAGGCTCATCACATGGCTTGGGTACCTCACATAGTGCTCTAGATCGGACTCATGGAACACATTACACATCATGTTATCCTGAGGGGCAAGGCTAAACACAACCATCTCCAGCAATCCATCTTAAATGGACCCATATATTGGGGACTCAGCTTTCTCAACTGTAGCTTAGAGGGGTCGGATTTTCACATCACATATTCTCCCACAGTGAACTGCATGTCAGTCTGTTTTGCATCAGCTCGCGGCTCATGTCACCTCTGAGCTCTCTCTCATCCATTGCACGATCAAAGTGACTTCATCTGCACACACTATGGTTCTTTTCTGACTTTCACGAGGTCTCCTTCACCAACATCATCTTAATGAAGTGGTGACCGACACAACCTCCCTACAGGACTTCTTGCATCCCGATAAAGGCTATGGTGGTTAACATCACATCTTAAGAACTGCCTCTATGTATCACCCTGAACAAGCACACTTTCTCTCATCAGACCCTCTAGTCTGGATTACATTAACCATTAGTTAGGGGTGATAAATTGTACTATCATTTATTCCTCATGTATCCACTTCCACCTCAGGGAAGTGAACCTTGGTCATACCCAAGAACTTTTGAACTCGCATCATGATGTGGTTGAATCATCTTTCTCTCTTAAGTAGTTCAACCGAATTTGTCCCGTGATAGTACTCTCTCTTTCTCATGCCATCTAGATAAGGCGATCTACCATAACCCCCCTTGCATCTTGACCTTCCTTGGTCTAGGGGAGACTCACAACATCCATAGTGATGAACTCCCATTCCCTCTCAGGAACTCTTTATACTTTATATCCATGCACTGGGTTACTAGTATTCGTCCTTCATCTCCTGGCTTGCATGGCCACATGCTACATGTATCAGGCATCCAAAGCTCTACCATCACTTACTATCTTTGTAGTTTCATGGTATATGGTGGTCATGATTTCCTATATGTCATGATTCCTCAAGGTCGATTCCTCAGAAGCCTTAAACCACTCTCATCAGGGTTTTATTACCTTCCTATCCAAAGAAGTGTATCCAGGGTTCTACAACCATCCTTCTACCACGTCAAGGACTAGGCTGGCTATCCAAACAACCACTAATCTTATTCAACAGATCTCGTTATATATGAGTGTTAGCCAAACTTATCTATTTTTCTCAACTTAAGGTTAGTCTAGCAACCTCAACTTCTTCTAGCTTCCAGATAAATTAGGCAATTATATCTCAACTAGAGAATTCATTACCACTTCTCATCCTTAGGTGTTAGGTGATGTCGAAGACACATACCTTCATGTATTATACTTATCATCACATCTCAAACTCACAGTTGGTCTTCATCAAAAAGCTTTGAGCTCATCCTCATGGTGATCAAACTCAACCTTGGTTAACTTGCAAATTCCACATAGCTCCTGATAAAACATCCTCATAATCTGACTACACTACTTCTCTTAGTGTTTGTAAACCATCCATGTATCATTCACTCCACCAAGGTATGCTATCATCTCTGTCCTCATACCTTGTACCAATGTTCCAACTCACATCATCTTTTATACTTGGTGTATGACATGCAACTTGTCCCATCTCTCCCTCCCATAACAAGAAGAAATAAGCATTTGGCAGCCGTCCAAATACAGAGTTATTCCTATTCCAAGAGTAGAGATGGTACATACCACCTTGCCAGTACACCTTCAAATCTAGGTTGAAACGTGCCATCATCTTGATATCCACATTACTTCCATGGAAAACTGGTCTCGAACCTACTTGGGTCACCACACAATCCTTGGTCATCTCCTCTAGGTCTATAGGGTGCCGACACTTTTGGGGTCATCCCTTTTCCCTCATGCATCCAGAGAGTGCACTACTCATCTGCCCTTTGGGTCCCATGAGTTCTTGAAGGTGATCAATCTCCTAACCCATGGCCCTCAGACAATGATAGTTGTTACCTCCCGACCCTATGGTCATGTGCAATTAGGGAATTAGGCAATTCCTTCTTCCATCCGTCGTATCCCTACCTGACCCTCGGGTAGACTTAGGATTCTATTATTGTACATATCCAGCTTAGAACCTTACCCCATCCTTCATCATCTCTCTCTACATTCATGGGCTGACTTTCATCCCTTCACAGGGGTCACGACGACCTACCTACCTTGGTCAGGCCCCATACCGGTTACCTCCATGGTAACACTTCCACATGCACATAGAGATGGTTATCTATGGGTCTGCAGGTTCATTCTTATACCATGTACTCTTCACTTAGCTTCACAAGATCCTCTGAAACCTCTTTAGGTTACCTCAAAACCAACAAAACTGGTATACACCCTACCAAAGGGTCCCTCTCCCAGGATGGGAGGAAACGACAACTCTTGACAACAAGGTCACAACCATCCTTAGGGTTTACATTCACATGAGCATGCCTAACCCAACAACTACTAAGGCACAACTAGATCACCTATTACACCATGCTAGGTCATACTTGTTCTCTTTCCTCAACATTAGGTCAACTTAGTTGTGAGGGTTTCCTTAAACATACCTTCAACTTAAGGGGTTTCCTTTTCCTCTATACATGAAGAGTACTATGCTCGAAACTATAGGGACTCAATTCTCATCATGAGCATTACGTACACCACTTCCCCTCTTCGTCCAGGAACCCTAGGTTCACTTTTGGATATCCAACTACATGCTCAACCTCTTAACCACGAATCAAGCATGTCCAAGGTATGTCATGTACTCCCATGACCCTTTTATATGAGCAACACTTCAGAGTTGAGTCCTCCTCAAGGACAACCAACTAGATATAAAGCCTCACAACCTGTTACTAAACCTTTCTAGGTCTAAAGAACTCTTCTTCCTATCTCAGAAGGTAAACATCTATACCATAGGCACATAAGTACCAGAAGCCTCATCCTCTCTCTAGGGTTTGGTTCCTCCAAAGGCAACCAAGATATCATCAGCCTCCAGTTGTCAAGCATAAGGCAACCACTATTATCCACTTAGGTCGTGTCATCCTCAACTCCCCACTGTTCCTCATATCTTAGGTTTTTAGGCTTCCATCCTCCTTGTTGGGGTCCTGCTTTCTCTCTCTAGAGCTAACTCCACATCCAGCCATACTAATAGAGGTCCTCTCTCCCTGAAGTATCAAGATCATAGGCATACCTCTACGTGGGTGAAGCCCATACTCAACCTTCTATTTATCTCATAAGCCATTCATACTGTCCTTCCAGCCTCAGTTTTCAACTTACTACCACACCACTGACGTACTCTGGGTGCAAGCTATACCCTACTTGTACAAGAACATAGGGTTCTATGGGTTCTTCTCTAACTTTATCCATGAAGGAGCTATCCTTTGTTCTAACATGCACGAACCTCTCCAGGGTTGGGTTGCCAAAGGTACTAGGCCATCTAACCTCTCATGGCTCATATGGCATCCATGGCATGTCTATAAAAACATCTGGTCTACCAAGACAACTAACTCATCATGTCATCTCTCTAACCTTCACTTAGGGTTAGGGTTAACATCATCCTCATAGGATGTGCTAGATATCTACTTTTAATGGAGGTCTCTACCTCCAAGACAACTCTCTCTCTACTCATCCACCTGCCAAGGAGGTCTATCCTAAGGTCTCTCCTGAGGGCAATGACAACTCGTGTCATACGACCTAAGCATGTATCTATTCTTTAGTTTACGCTTACTCTATTAAGCTTATGTCCATGACATCTTATTTACATGATTTTTATTAATTTGGTGGAGGATTTCTTAATCCTTATTAACCTTACCCATATCTCAAGAGGGTGAGGAGAAGAGAGGAAACCCTAATCCTTAAGGTCCTTAACAGAATTTGAGTTGAGAAGGGATGAACAAGATGAGAGAGTCCTAAAGGTATCTTATTTCGAATCATACCCTAAGACTTTGGCCAGGAAGTCACACGGATCCGGGAGTCCTCATATTCCGACTAGCAGTGCATAGGAAAATATTGCCAGCCCCCGGTCATGATCCTTTTCTAGACACCTCTGTCTTTCAGATAATCCTCTAATAACTCCCTTGGGTTCTACATGATTTGTAAAATTTAATAATTATTAAAGATTAAGTGAGGAACCTATGCTCTGATACCAATTGTAACGACCCCGCCTCCCGGTAATCCCCAATAAAGGGAGACCCGAAGGTCAGAGCCGTTCTTCATTTAACAGGATCAAAGGTTCGACAAATAATCAATAATAATTATTAAATTCTACTAACTAATTGGAATTTGGTATAAAATTAAAACTTTACTTACCTTTGAAAACTTTGGAGATCTATCTATCCAGAGCTTGAATTATTCTATCTAATCCTCCTTGCACTTTATTTCTTATTTCCACAATGTGTCACCTTACTGTTTGTTCTTTCAATTGTTGTTCCTAAAACACCGACAAACAAAATGTCAGTCAGTATATCGAAATATACTGGTATGTGGGAACAACCAAAATCTTGCAATTATGGCTAACAATTTAATAATCACAATCAAATTATTTAACAAGCCACTTTACATTTTCAATGTGTCATTCTCCACCGCTTTTCCCTAACCCTGGCATACCCCTCTAGGGTTTCTCTTTTTCCATTGACTTAAGGCCACCTTCTCAATCCCGATCTTGGTGCCTGGGAGTCACCTCTCATGGTGCTCCATAGTCATGCATCATAGACCACCTTCTCATTCCCGAGCTTGGTGTCTGGGGTCACCTCTCATGGTGCCCATTGGTCTACCCATCTGGGCCTGACCTCATGGCATCTTCCATCAGGGTGGCATGTAGGTTTGAGAATTCCCATGTATATATAACTGTGATAGCCATAGTGACTTTATAATTGCAGTATGAACATCCAAACTGTTTAGATTGCATTCAATGCGAGGAAACATTCAGAAAACCCTCGAGAAACTAATGCGATTAATCATAATTAACCACATACCTATCAAGCTGATGTGAGACAGAAATAATCCAACCAACAATAGGAAAGCAAGCATTCAATAAGATCCTGAAACAATTATACAATTTCCTTTTATTACTCATGTCATTAAGATCTATTAAATCTAGCTCTCTTCCTAGGGTTTCTGGTCCACTTTTAGGGTTTTCATTGCAATTAGGGATTCCCTTCATCTTTTACTATTTTAAACCCTAATTTAATGCAATTGATCACAAACCCTAATTATCTCAACATATAATCCTCAGTTTCGGATTTAAGGCATAATTAACCATTAAATAAGTCCATTAAGCCTATTTTACATTAAATCTATAATTTTCATCCTTTTAATATATAACAAGATCATTATGCTCATGTATCGTCAACTCAAAGTTCATTATGGTCCAAATCACATATGAAGTCAATTTGCCATTAATCCCACCTTTCATTCATGAGAAAACCCTAATTACTACATTTAGGGTATTTATCCACAAATTAGGAACTTTAATGCTCGAAATAGCTGATAACCATGAAAACTCAGTTCTATACATGAAATCAAATAATTAAAGCCATTAGTAGTCCTAATTACCAACATTAGGGTTTTAAGGCCCATTAAAACATATTCATGCACATGAACTTTCAATTAAACTAATTACATGCAAGATTCATCTTTTTTTATCTTAATGTATCTCTTTACGATTAATAGGTTAATATTAAATTTAATCATCAATTAAACCCCACTAATCACATTAATAATTCCCAATTAGGGTTTCTTTAATCATCATTACATTAAAGTTAATAACTTCCATTACTTTTCAAATTGCAATTAGAACCGATCTTCAATTATATTTTTAATGGATTCCCGTCATTTTTCTGAACAAAATTCATATATTATTCGTACCCATCTGAGCTACCGATGATCAAATATGAATTTTGCAATTTAGACTTACTTGAGCCAATCCGGGAGTGCCACGTGTCTATTTCCATGCAACGTTGCTCTTTGGGAAACATAATGAAAAGATGTGATTGCCCCTTGCTTAAGTCGACATTTATTCAGCCTGCGAAGGGCAAAATCGTCCAACGCCTCCTCCTTCATCTCCTACCTCGCGCCAACTACCCTAGCCGCTGACAGCTGCTCACCCGCAGCCTTCCTCATCTTCCTAGAGGCTCGAGGACCTCCACAAGGTGGGGCCCTAGCTCCGTCGCACCTTGGCACATGTGGGGCACCCCCAGGGTGCGGCCAGGATGGCTTCTCCCAAGCGTTACCAACCCACGTTTTCTATTGTGCCGACTGCACTTCTGCAGGCCTACGGCTGGAGCTGCGCGGAAGCCAAGGCATTGGATTGATAGCCGATCATCTTAGGGTGGTCGTGGGAGTCCCTGCCTCCAACATGACAACTCCACCGCCTCGTGGTTGCTCTAAGGTCATTCTACGCTCTTGGTTAGGGTTTGCATGTCATGAAGAAGGAGAATAGGTTGTATTGCATGGGATTTCTCTCTGGTCCTCGACCAGGGTTTTACCCCTTTATATAGGGTGGAGTATGAAGCCCTAAGGCGTGCCTCATGAGGACTCAAGTCCCAAACTCGAAAGGAAACACACTTTCCTTGGTTGTTAAGCAACCATCTCTCTCTCTTCATTATCTCCTATTTCCTTGATATTGCTTGTTGCATGGATATTTCGGAATTCGAAATTCCTCTCCCTTATGCTCTTTAATCTTGTCTTTTAATCCATTAATCATGAAATTATGTTTTTCCTTAAGTAGAAAATACTTCTTCTTTAACAAACTACAAAACACATTAATAATGTATCATGTTATCTCTTTATTTTGCAATTTTGGTATTTTCTCTTTCCTCTTTCTTCACTGGGACTCCTTGGATCCCAAGAAACTCAAATAATTCGAAATTCCTTTTTAAGGAATACTCATCATCCTTAAATGCATCAATATGCATTATTTCACATTTATCTTGTTTATTTCTCATTAAAATATCTCTTTTTGATGTTTTCTCTTTATTTCTCTTTTATTTTCCTCATTGGTATTCCTTTCAACATTAGGAATCCTTGGGATACGAAATTCCACCAAGGATTACTCAATTATACCTCTTTTCACTTATTTTCCACATTTTACCTTGGTTTTCAATTTCTTTCTTAATAAAGAAATACTTAATTAATCTTTTCTTTTCTTATTGCTTTCTTTTTGCAACTTTGGACTCCTTGGAACCCAAGAGGCACGAAATCCATCCTTGGATTACATCTCTTTGCCTTCTAGAGGTTTCTACCTCTTTCTTTTCTCAAATATTCAATTATTGATTAATTAATTGAATTTCCTTGATATTGGGCCCAATAGCCAATAAAGGCCACAACACAATCATCAAGTCTATTGTAAACAAAATCCATTTATTCAAAACAAATTATATCATTATTTGTTCATTTATCTTTATTATGAGAAATTACATTTCTCACCAAATGAACCCAAAAAATTGGGGTTGTAACACTTCTTGTATATCCTTAATAGTTTAAGGCTATGGATGCTTGGAGAGCTTTTTAGACACCTCATGCTTCTTCTCTCCCTTCTCCTAGAGCTTTATATATCTATTTTTGAGCTCCCAAACAAAATTTTTTCTTTCCACCACTTCCCTCCTTCTAAGAACGTCATTCCTTATCTTTTTAGTTGTGTAGGACCTGTCTAAGGTAGAAGAAGAAGGCAAATTTCTTGGTGGAAGCTCCTAGGGTTTTATTTTGCTCTATTTTAGGGTTTAAAAAGATTCCTTCTAGTGATCTTAACCTAAATGAGTATGAATCCACTTCTTTCTTCTGTTTATTTCTTTATTATCTTTCGTCCTGCCTTTCTCCAAGTCGAAACCTTGTTGTTCCATGGTAGAAATTTCTCTAATGCTCTAAAACCCTACCTTTCTTTCTCCTTATGCTTAGGGTTTGCTCATTTGATGAAGAAATGTGCTAGATGGACGAGTTCACAACTTATGCTTGGATTTTCTACCCTATATACTCGTGTTTTCTTCTTTTGGGGATTTTATCTTCTAATTAGAGGCATGTTTTATATCTTTCTCCATGCTTATTTCTTACCATAAGCTTGCTAGCTCATATTCTTGCTTTTAAATGATGATCCATGCACTATAAAGCTATGCTTGACTTGCATTTTGATTTTTATAATGTTCCCTATTCTGATTTCAATTCTAGATGAACATGTGATCATGTGTACATTATTCCTAAGGTATAATATGCCTTGGATCAGTTGGTTTGACAACCGAAGGTGCTGAACACCTATCAACCAATTGCATGATCCTTCACATGAGTTTAAATCATTCTCTAGTTATTCTACTTCCCCATATGCTTAACTCTATGAACAAATGATTACTAAACTTATTAACCAAATGAAGCATGAGGAAATTTTTGGGACACTCATGATTCTTCTTCTCGACAACCACCCACACAAAATGCCCAATACTGAACAACCTCCATGCACTAAACTGGATTAATCAAAAGAAAACACATGATCAATCTCTAAGTAACCACATACATCACAAAATGTCCAGAAACTTTTCCATATAAGTCCAACAACCTTCATATAAGCAGATACGATATTAGGTTTTTACATATCTATCCAGTGGCCTCATTCATACCAGTACACAAAACTTACATTCCACATATGTATGTGTTCCATATACAACATCAACATACTGTCAAAAGCTTGATTTGATATACATATCATCTATAAAAAATCCCATGCCCATACCTGAGAGTACATGGATGACTCAGGGATACTCTAAACTAGCCAACCTTCTGCTTCTACTGTGCACCAAGCTGCTCTTCCTCACCTCCACAAGCATAACGACATCGCTGATGATCACCTAAAAAGATGTGGTGAACCATGAGGTGGGACCCATGACCCATCAAGAGCAATGTTTTAAGAACCAGACCGGCAAAGATCAGTGTTGACTCAGACCGGGTTGGGTCGGGTTCAGCCAGAATGGTTGAACCGGTTGGACCGAAAATGACGTCAAGATGACGTAAACAAAATTTGAACTAGAAAAACCGAACCGGTCACCAAAGTATAAGGCAATTAGTGGTCAGACCGGTTAAACCAGTTGAACTGGGCACACACATACATAATATATATATATATATATATATATATATATATATTAGTGTACATATTTATGCACATATATTAATATATACATATATAGATATATAAATAAATATATGTATATATGTATATATATATATATATGAATATATATACACATATATGTATATAAGTATATATAGATATATACATATATTTATTTGTATATATATGTATGTGTATATATCATATAGATACATGTATATATTTATATGTATATGTATGTAGATATATATACACATATAAATTTATATATATACATATAATTATACACACACCCCCCCCCCCACACACACACACACACACACACACATATATATATATATATATATATATATATATATATATATATATATATATATATATATATATATATATATATATATATATATATATATATATAGGGTAGCGATCCAGTGAGAAACAACCTACAGTGAGAGCATGAGAGGCATTTGAATAACTACAAATCGGGAGTTGTTTTTAAAAATCCAACCGTATTGATGGAAAAGGCATCATTTCATTTACCTTCTCACAAAAAATCATTACAATCAGACATTATTTACATGGCCATATGTACAATATACAATTTTTACATCCAACGGTGAGCCTGAAATTCAATATAGAGCGTCGAAAAGTATTTTGTTGTTTTGAATGATCTACAAATTGGATGGTGATAAAATTTGGTAGGAAGGTAAATATTAATATATACTTGTAATCTATACGGTTGGATTATGAAAAATTGATCTATGTAGAGTGTTATTCAAATGCCTATCATGCTCTCACAAGATATGTTTCTCATTGGATCGCTGCCCTATATATATATATATATATATATATATATATATATATATATATATATATATATATATATATATATATCACATACTTCCTCCTCCAACTAATAAATAATTTTCTCTCTTTTAGGAAATCTGAATATGATATCAATTATGTGGTCACAAGTTTATTTTTGTGTTATACATTTTTTTAAAATCTTTGATTTGAACTGCTGGTTTGATCTGGTTTGGTCCAGTCCACTGGTTGGACTAGTCAGACTGTGTTTCTGACCGGCTGGATCAGAAAAAAATACATAACCGATTTTTTAGGATTCTGGACTGGTTGGTCACCAGTTTATGAGTCTGACTGGTCAGACCGGCCGGTCCAGTTCAGTTTTGAAAACACTGATGTAAATGACCCACAAATTTACCTTTTCAACATTTAATGATTAGAAGTTGATGCCTCAATATTTCCATTGTTTTGGGTGAAGCCTATAGTGTAATGTTATGATTCTAATGATGAAAATTTGATGGTTCAATGCCTTAAACTTATAGTATTACCCTTACCCTTGTATGATTATGATTGATAATCACCATCATGAATTAATTGGTAACCCTAATGAGGTATAGCT
This sequence comes from Alisma plantago-aquatica, assembly GCA_963693085.1. Taxonomy (NCBI): domain Eukaryota; kingdom Viridiplantae; phylum Streptophyta; class Magnoliopsida; order Alismatales; family Alismataceae; genus Alisma; species Alisma plantago-aquatica. The sequence continues at coordinate 1,087,043,734 of OY856411.1, read as the reverse complement.
TGTTATACCTAGCTTTAATATAACTAAATGATGGTAATTGGGTATGAATAGTTCTTGAATGATTAATACAATCATGGAGTACTCTGTTATTGTTGTTGAAACCTTAGTATGCTATAACTCGATGGTTACACCTTGATTTATGTGTGGATTCATACTTGAAATAGTATGGAATGTGTTGGTGATGCTTCACCTTATGCATCCATGATCTAATGGGGATGTCGTGAGTTAGGGTTTGGGTATAAGTACTGATTAGTAACATTAATATAATTTATCTTGTTGAACCTAACTCTAATGCAAATTGATAAAGATGAATAATCCTATTTATCATTCTTATATGATGGAATGATGGTGAAATAACCTCCTTAATATGATCATAAACTTAACATGTTAATTGGTGGTTATCATAGACACATGTTGATATTTTCTTATGCTAAACATGTGCATTATGAATATAATGAGGGTTAATCATATCTAGATTCCTTTTATGTTGATGTAATAAATGAGTGTTCTTAATGTTAATATAACCCTGCTATGATTTTTTATGAATATCTCCTAGCTCATTAATGCAATATTATGTTGATCTGGTGTATTATACGTAAGTGATGTTGTTGAGCCTTGTTATAAGGCATGCAAAGATAATGGTGATCTTGTAGGGAATAGTATGATGGTCTTAATGACCTTTGGACATGGTTGAGCCCTGAATGAGGTATAATCCTCTTGTTTT
>OY856411.1:1086800510-1087038010 GCA_963693085.1 Alisma plantago-aquatica | reverse complement strand
ATTCAATAAACCCTGGGGAGGATATACTCCTAAGTCAACCCTAAGGTCAAGTAGGGATGATTGAAGGTACACAAGATCTACGACATCAGGAGGTGATCATGCTTTGAGTTCCTAAGACCATAGAATCAAGAGATATCCATCCACATGTACCCAAGGTCATGGGGTCACGAGATTGGCCACCTTCATTAGTTGATGAGGACCAAGGGGTCAATGTGAGAGGCACTCCAAAAATGCTTGAGACCCTTGGGGGTCAAGAAGGGATCACTCTAAAAGTACCTATTCCCCTAGAGATATTAAGGGAATGATTAAGGCTAATGAGACATGAGACATAGATGTAAATAATAAAAGATGTCATGTAATGATGTTTGGAATAAATTCTTAAAGGGAAATTGTGCATAAAGAAAGAATTATGAAAGTCACTTTCCCTTGTAAGTTCATGAAATTTAAAAAAAATTGTGGAATTAAAAAGTATACATTCCTTGGAGTCATTATTGAGAGTGATTCAAACTAAAAATTCGTAATTAAAAGATAATGGTTGTGAATACACCATCTATACTCTTAGAATTGTACAAACTTTGTATTTGGACTACAACCAAATGCTCAATTCATCTTATTATGACTGAGAGAGATTGGGTAGACACATGCTATGCTTAAAAGTGACATAATCAAGTGAATACTCTAAGTTAAAACTTAATGACACATATAAGGGTTTTGAGATTTACCTCACCCTTATACAAGGGTAAGATAGTAATAGTTTGGAAACCTAGCCGAAGAGGTAATAACCAAATGAAATTAAAATCACAAGAGATAATGAAATGGATGAGGTTGTGGATACACCCTAGGATTGCATTCGGGTTCCAACCTTAGTAATGTGAAAATTTTGCATATAAATAAAATTAGTTGTATATGATCTTGATCAATATATACACAAAGGACTAAGGTTTGAAGTGATATTGAGTTATCATTCACCTCAACCTTACTCGGTTTGAATTTTGGGGACAAAATTCGTTTTAAGGAGGTTTGAATGTAATTTCCTCAAATTTGATGAATTTGAAATATATAATTATAAGGCTTGAATTGAGAATAAAATTTCCCAATTGATGGAATAATAAGGGTACGCTTGTGGCATGGTTCCGACCCATGTCCCAAGTGAGGCCCATGAGACTGTTTTCTTTGCAAATAGGTCTTCGGCACAAGTTTAAGAAATAAAGGAATTCGTGCATAAATAAAGGATAATGGCCGTATGGTTTGTAAAAAATAGAATTGTGGAATAGTAGACAAGTTTCCAAAATATTCTAAGATAATTTGTAATCTAGATAACTAATGGAGTATTTATCTAACCATGAATAGCAACACAAGTTTTGAGGCATCAAATAAAGATAATTTGATCTGGATTTTTGAATACTTAGAGTTCATGAGAAAACTAAGAGAATTATAGAGTTGATATTAAAAGGATATTCCATGTGATGTGGGTAATTATTTTAAATAACCACTTAAATCGCAAGTTTTGTATATAAAAGTTATCCAACTAAATCCCAGAATTAGATATATGTAGGAAAGGTATTAATGAGTTTCTCTCAGAATTTCATAGGGAAAAGGTGCTCTGAGAATCCTATATAAAGATATGAAGGAAAAGGGATCTACTTCTAATAATTAAATGTTTTTCCCTTGTTTGAAGAGAGAGAAAAGATATCTAGAAACATCCCTTTGTAACCAAACTTGGCTCAATGCGAGATTATAGGATTATGAGGAAAGTCTCCTAATTTGGGACCAACCATAATAAATATGGAAGAGATATGGTTTTTGTAATATTTGCATAAGTTTCTTGCTAAATGTCCTAATGAATTATATTTTGGTTTACTTAAAACATCAAGTCTAAAGTATCCAACCACCATGTTGTATCCAACCTCTTGAACCAATGTGGGATCATGTTTTGGTAAAGATAAATCTAAAACCTGAAAGAAAAGTATGATTAATTTGGATAAATATAATTACACTATATGATTTTCTTGAAGTGTAAAAGAAATATATTAATTGATTCCCCCTTTTACAACAAGGATTTCCATCTATGTTTTTATGAGTAAGTGGTTGTTCCTTTTTCATGACCTTTGGATTTAAAGAATAAAAACTTAGGTTTTTATATAATAGAATGTAGGAGGAATATATTTAATTCTTTGCTTGCATCATTCCTTTCCTTTCTCACAACATTAGTTATTGTTAAGTTGTTGAATAAGAAAAGTATATTTTTAATACTTATGGGAAGAAGGTAATGTTGTGTTCACTTATAAAAAATGTCATTATGTCAAAACATGTCTTACCAATTTTATAAATTTCTTAGAAACCAAGGAATCAGAAAGAAGGAGAACAAAGCACATAAAAGGGAGACTATATAGAAGTTACAATGTATTAGTTCTTACGTTACATGATGCTTTGCAAATATGAAATCATATATAATAGGGAGGGATTATCTCTTTCTATATTACACTGTTACCCCCTTGTTATTTAGAAAAATATATGTAGCTAAGGTTTATTATATGGAAGGGAATATTTAAAATGCTATTTATGCAATCTGTGAATAATCTATATATATGGATGGGGACATTAGAACATGTGTCTGCCATAGGATCACAATTTATAGGGTTCTACTTTCATGGTTACCTAGTCTCTCTCCAATGCTTCCCTCTCTGATGCCTCCCTTGCCAACACTTCCTTCTATCCTTATGGCTTGCACGCAGACTTGAATCTTGAGTGAGGGCATTCATAGCCTCCTCGTGGAGGTGTTATATGGAAGTCAGGTTTGTAGGGAAATTGGGCACAGATGTAGGCAGTAGAAACAAAAAAATTAAATGCCCATTTTCCAACAAAACAATATCACATCAACAATAATGTATCTTGGAAGGAAGGTTAGCAAGGTTATACCTGGTCCTAGGGAAAGTCAAGTGACATTACCCATGCAGTAGCATCATGCTTCTTCTTCTTTATGTAGTAGCTTGCTCGTTTAGCAGCAACTCTCAAACAACGTCTCCACCGACCTACTGGTGCAACACCACAGATAGTGGTTGACGTTGTCCTCCTAGAGACAGACAATGGCCACCTACCTCTAGAGAGTCCATGCGGACCACTAGGAACTCCACGTTGCATTACCAAAGCCAGCATGAAGGAGTTTTCCCTCTCGAACATCAACCTACTAGAATTGATACACTCTCCCACAATTGTCTCTACCTTACTATCCTTCTCTTTATTAGGTAGGACTTTCTCAATCTCTCTATTGTTACCACAACCAAAGAGGACAATAATTGTCAGAGAAACTGTTATGCTCTGAGAAGCCCCCAACACCCCTCTATTTATAAGAGAGGCTAGGGTCAGGGTTCCTAGTATATGTGGGAGTTGAAAGGGTTGAATTCACAAATTTTCTAGAACCTGTGTATGGAAAATTGGTCGGTTAGCACACCCAACTGGTCAGTTAGTGTGTGATATGTTTGGTTCACTAAGTTTCCTATTCTAAATCAAATTGCTAATCAATGTATGATTAATGCACAACATGATGTCAGCCACAATCCTTGATCCAATCAAATTGGAAACCGAACCGTGTGGTTCATCCCATGAACCTGTTGGTTGGGATATGTGAACCAGTCATCTCATTCCCTGATTCAGCCATTTATCATCGAATGTTGATTCCCAGTGAACTGACACTCCAACCGATCGGTCCAACCCTTAAAATGGTTGATTTAGAGTCTAGTCATTCAATTTTGAACCTCATTTATTTATTTGAATACCTAAACACCTTAACTAATCAAATTAATCATCGTTCATGAATATACTCCTTTAATCCAAGTGTATCCTATGTGTGTGACCCTATAGGTCCAGAATTACATTGGCAGTGAATGTTCGTAACTAATTGACAACATCACAAGAAAAGACTGATGTCTACCAAAGCATCATTGTTCTCCAAGTAATTCAGAAAGTTGGAGAACAACTTCAACCTACAATTTATGATTAGTGTTACTGTGATCGTATAGTTCCTTTGTCTCTAATATGTTCCTTGAACATGGAGTCCTCATCCTCTCAACATTCAATCCATGTTTCTTGAACTAGACCAGACTCTTTGAGATGCATGTGAGTTCACATATCACATATGGAATCACATGAGTATGGTTGTACAATTCCCAGTCTTTCTTATCAAGATGGCTTGGATATCAATCTCCTCTAGAAGGGACAAATCCATCTACATCACTCACACTCAGTCCCCATGTGTCAAACTGCACCCAATCATCACCGTTATGGAAACTCTTATTTAGGATTGTAGGATGATGTCAAAGTACATGAACAATATATGATGAATGTAGTGACTTTAGGTATAAGAACCACAATCACCACTATCACAATGAGAGATGATTCTAACTAACATTCCATGGTCTCCATGTATCACTCTCATGGTGGGTCTATCAAATATACTGTTTTCTAGCATATACATGTGTGCTTGACTTGATATCACGTATCATGGCTAATGCAAATCTATCATTAGTGAACACACACTCTAGTCTTATGTATTACTATTGTCTATTTTTCTTCCACAGTAATATCCAACTAGGGACATAATAAGAATGTATGTACTCTTAACATTTGTATGATCATATTATTCAAGTCACGTACTTGAAGACATACGTCATCGAGTGACATTATTTTTTAGACATCTACTATGTTTGTGTCATCGTCTCATGCCTAAGACAAACATAATAGATGAAACTACCTTTATTATTATCAAATCAGGTATCTAATGCCACATTCCAATCATCATATGATTGGTTCTATGGGCATATATACCAACGTACCCCCACTTCCACTTAGAGACAATCACCTATGAATCATATTCCAAGTGATATTAACATGTCTATCATGTTTCTAGTGTGTAAGTTATTTTATAGAGGGTTAGCAACATTTGCTTCAAGTCAAAATTTTGAAAGTTTCACATATCTTCGTTGTATGGCATCTGGTATGAGATAGAAGTGTTGAAGTATACTATCTAAGATTCCTTTGCCTAACCAGTAGCTCCATTGTTGTTATAGTTTTTTTTACTATGTCATCAATGGTTGGAACCTACCACAAGTTCACCCATATGAACTTCTTGATCCATATAGTATCCTCTTTTGTTCTCATAACACATAGATACTCAACTTCTATGGTAGATTTAAATAATTATCATCATCTTGGAACCCTTTCTAGCTTAGAGTTCTCATTTAAGATCAAACATAAACATAGATTACAATCATAAACTTTATTTTTCATTTTAGAAGCTTGCATCGGTGTAACCCTTTACAATCAACTCTTCCTTATTACCATAAACAAGGAACCAATCCTTTTAGTGCTTCTCAAGCAATTAAGGATGTTCTTTATGGTAGTCCAGTAACTCTCACTGGCATCTAACATATACCCTTTGGTCATATCCAATACATATGAGATTGCTAGATAGGTTTATATATCCTCTCATCATGCCCAATACATATGAGATAGATGGATATTCTCTCATCATGTCCAATACATATGAGATAACATGATAAGTACATACATAACATTGCATTCAAGATCGATCCAATTGTGAATGCATATGGCATCTACCCACATGTTCCTATTCTTCACAATGACTTCAACATGTTGAACACATTGAACTTGTTTGAAAATCTTTGCAACCAATTTACCCTTCCATGTTGGTCTTCTTCCAAAGACCCAGATGCACCCTATGGGTTTTACCCCTTCAGGTGGATCCATCAAGGTCATACCTTGCTGGTACATGGAGTCCATCTTGGATCTTATGGCCTCAAGACATTTCGCAGATTCTAGCCCCTCAAATACGTTTAGGTAGTTTGTTGACTCAAAATATATGACTAACTCACCACCTTTTGATCCATAAGATGACACAATATCTTAAACCCAAGCCATGTCCTACTTGATCTATAAGGTTTGTGTATTACACAAGGAACTTGATATTCCACAACATCTTGTAATTCTCTATGTTCCTACTATAACTCTTTAGGTTTAATGTTTTCTTGCTTGTCTCTGACATTTCGAGTTCTACTTTTACTCCCAATGATTCCTTTAGCACTAAGTTCCTTTTTAGGAATATAGTTATCCAGATTAACAAACAACTTTGTTGCTGGATGGGGATAAGAGTAGTATTTGAACAAAATAACATTTATGTGATTTTGTGGACAACATTTTTCAAGAATCTATTTTCTTATATAAGTATTCATCCCTAATCACTATAAAAGACATATTGGGACACCTCCCATACCATATCATATACGGTGTTTTTTGAACCATTTTAGACGGTACATAGTTTTGTGTTAAGCATGTGCCCAAAAGTAAATTGGAATATTAGATAGATTTTATTGATAATTACACCATGACTTAACGAGGTGTGATTCCTTATTTCTAATACACTTTCATGGTACAATATCATTGTGTTTCAAGTGGAGTTCATCATGATACATTATCATAATCTCTATTGAAAGTTATCAAACTCTTGTTATAAAATATTTCAACATCAATCACATTGAAGTATATTAATACTTTTACCAAGTTAGTTACGTACTTCATTCACAATCTTCTTGAACACTTAAATAGATTCATACTTGTATTTCATTAAATAAAAATTTCCATATCTACTTATAAAATTAGTAAATAAGATGAGGTACCAATAGCTACCTTTAGCATTTGCTCCAAAAGGTCTATATACATCAATATGTATGAGCCCTAATAGACTAGTCTCTCTACCGCTACATCTAGTTAACATGCTTTTTTCATGTTTCCAATTAAATAAGACTTGCATGTCTCTATTGGTTCAATAACCAAAAGATTCTATATGATCGTCATATGGATTCTAGAGATGCATTTCTCATTTATGTGATCAAGATGAAAATGCTATAGAAATTCATTGTTAGAGTCATCAAGTCATTTAGTATACGTGTCATACACATTTGTCTTATAACTATCAAACATAAATTATGAGACATATGGCATTGTCATACAAGATCTTATCTTTTAAAATGAAACATCAATTTATTCTTATCCATACAAGATACATGATGTTTTCATTAATGACAAGTCCATAATATCAATTTAGTAATTCTATTATATGCCCATGAATGATAGATTCCAACTGTAGTGGCAACAACTCTTGCTTCTTACAGTTCTATCTAATTTCTTATTGGGTCCTGCAGTAGAGATCTTTATCTTTTACTTCTTCTTTTGTTCCTTTTAAGTGAAAAGTATAAATTCCCTAGCACTTACCCTTCTTAATAACTTTAATACAAAAGACTTGGACTTTAGCTTACCCTCAAAACACTTCTTGGCCTTTCCTTTTCCCTTGGACTCACTTCCACTGATCACCATCATAGATTTGTCCGTTCTTCATTCTTTCTTTGACATTAATCAACATGCCAAACATTTGATAAACTGACTATATGATTCATAGAACTATTTGTAGATTGATATTTGTGATCAACCCTTAACATAAAAGAAATCCCAATCTATCCACATCCCGAATTATATTGAGAACATGGGGCTAAACTTGGATCTCCATCTGTCAGTTTGCACTCATACAACGCTTTGAAGTCATTATACCTTACTTGCTTTACATGATTTTTAAGATGTGTTACCATCATGAGAATGTCCATGTTTCCTATGTTGTTCATGAAACTCATAGTTCATACAACATATCATAAGGTACTCAATGTCTATGGCATCATTGACATGCTTCCAATAAGCATCCATTTCAGCCTTAGGCATATTTGGAGTGCGATCCTATGGCTCTGGTCCTTTAAAGACATAGAGCTTTCTCTCATTGATGAGAACATTTCTCAAAGTTCTTAACCAATTGTGGAACTTTATCCCATTTTGTCCTTCTCAAGGATTGATGACAATAAGAATTGATTGTGTTTGATAGTTAATTCTAGAAAGAAATATTGCAACTTCTCAAAACACTATTGATTTGTTTGATTTGATAAGTTAACGATATTTATTAGGCCTTTAATTAATTATCACTCCCACTATTTTGTTCAAATTTATAACCCTCATGTATCAATTTGGAAGATTGCGGCCTAAAATCTTCTAGTGAGCCAAGATCTAAAACAATTCAACTATTACACGACCAATGCCAGCATTCATAGTCAATTATGAAGATAGGCAACTATTTCCAGTTGCATCATATGCAATTCTTGGATAGATGATATGTGTGGCAACACATCCCATTATCACACAGATAACGAGGTGTTACGCGAAAACGTGCGGAAAACACCATAACCACAGATTATCAAAAACACGGGTTAATTAAAACCGATTGCGGAAAACTAATAAACTGTGAAACTATTACTTTCCAGTCCTCATCCTGCACAGAAACATGTCATATAAATATGTACATACACAAGATCTGACACGTGTCCACAGCTCAGGAACAACTGTCCATCCATCACATGAGTTCACCACCTGTTCATATATACATAAAGGCCCACATCCGGCCAACAGCAGGATATACAGATATCATCGAACGATCTTCGTGAAACATCGTCAAAACACTGCCAAGGACCGGAGAGTATAGGGATGACTCTAGACTCTACTACAAAACATCCAAAACAGCAGCACGTCCATCGCTTGCCTTCTACTGCTCCTCAAGCTGCTCGTCTGCAACACCACAACCACGACCACGTCTACCTCGACCACCTAAAAAGGGTGTAAACCAGCAGAGTGAGACAATTGAACAATTGTCCCAGCGGGAAACATAGCTCCCCACCGCAACCATAGAACCTCAGCAAAAGAAACTATAACATCAATTATAACATGAGCAGATATATCAGAAGCAGTTATATATATATATATATATATAGCAAGATCATTCTTACCAGCAAGCATACCAGTTGTACTAAAACTTATAACCAGATGTCTTTCAAAGGAACATGACTATCAAGATGAGATATATCAACATGCAACAGGATTATTAGAATAGGGTATAATGCCATATAACCTGATTATCAAGATAAGGTAGATTACCACATGACCTGCAAGGTATAATGGAATATTACACAAACAAGGCCTCAACCAATGTTTCATATTTGATATGACTAGTAAATACTAAACGGCTGTATTACATTTTATTATGCCCTGAGGATTTGAACCGTACCGTTCAAATCCAACCTTCAGTTACGAAACCCAAGACGGTGCCATACAAGGTCAATGGAAGAGCCGGACTCCACGACCTCCCACCTCATGGCCAGTACATGAGTACAACACAAGCAGGACCACAGTCACATGCTGAAGTGGTCTAAGCCACATGGTTAGCTCCATAGGCTACCCATTCTCTAGCCCGCCTTGGTACAGGTCACGTCGCTAGTAAAACTGAGCCACGGGCCTGATCACCGTGCTCTGAGCCATGAACGCATTCATACTCCATACATCACATATCCTGAGCCATGGGCCTGTTCACCATGCTCTACACACATATCTGAGTATGCAACCGAAGTTACACTCTTACCTCCTCATTTTCAGGCTAGGAGCAACCTACACATATTCAACAATATGCTCTTCCAGGTTAACCCATAGGAAAACCTGTTTCACCATCACCAAGTCCTGACGATGATGGATCTATGGCCAGGGCAAACTAAATGATATATTTCACTGTGATTAATTAGTATCTTTTAGATGGATTGCAAGATTCAACCAAGTTGTATAACATGCAAAGATATAACAGAAAGTAAAGAACATTATATTATGATCTATTCATATCAACCTGATCCATCTTAAGGATCCAACATCACATGTTACCACTTGGCCTCTTGCCAACCATCCAGATCCATCTCAAGGATCATCACATACCACGGGGTCTCAATCCTTCATCACGTACTGTCACTGCCTCTTAAGGCTCACATCATCATCATGGGACCAACACATCACATACATAATCTTATAGAGCAATTATCAAAGTAATGTTACTCATTAGATATGTCACATAGCCCTTTCATGGCTTTGTCATCACCTGCAAGGTTAAGGTATGCAATAATTGTAGATTCAACATAAGGAATATGCTCACTATCATGAAATATCATTCAAGATAATCTACTTATCAATATGACAGTTATTTGGTAATCAAGTATGTTAAGTACATCATTAAACAACCATACTGATACTTACCCTTATATCGAGATTGTACAAACAATCAGGGTATATAGAGATCATGTTGTGTTTACAGAACCAACACTATTATTAACAAGGTCATTACTATGTCATCAACTATTGTCATCTTTATCATGAAGCAACCTTTAATGTAACTGTCACTTAGCATCATTATTACCAACATTATTATCATTAAACAAACTACTAGAGTAGTTATCATCATCTTCTTTATCATTAACAATTAAGCATAACGGGTCACATCATGCATCTATTACATGAGGGCTAACATCATATACATTACTACCATTAGCATCGTTATTATTTGCAAGGCAACATATACATATTGATGATATCACAAACACCACCATCGTTCATTGGTTCATAGCTAACCACTTCCATCACATGAGGGACCGTAACCAAAGAAACTCATACCCTCACTATAGCCTCACAACCCTCATCTAAAGCCTATCACCCAACAAGGATATCGACCACCACACTAACCCTATCGGCCATCATGGCCCAAGGCATGTCGCCCAACATGGTATCGGCCATCATGGTATCGGCCATCAGGGCACATAGCCTATCGTCCAACATGGAACTACTTGGCCCTATCGTCCACCACATGGACAAGGAGATAACTCAACACAAGAGCACCCATTCTATCGTCCAAATCAAGGACATCCATGTCACCCAACACCATCGGACCATATCGCCCAACAAGAGAGAGAGAGAGAGAGAGTATTGCCCATCTCCAAGGGTACTCACCATATCGGCCAACAAACCCTAGCTCACCCTATCGCCCAACTCAAGGGCAAGGGTATCGGCCAACCTAAAGGACTCATCATGTCGCCCAACACCAGCTACCATATCGTCCACCAAGGGGAAACACCATGCCGTCCAACTCAAAAACAAAGGTGTTGCTCAACCCAAGGAACCATATCGCCCAACATGGTCACCATGTCGGCCAACATCCATACTAGGTCAACCTATCATCCAACCCAAGAGGAAGGGTGTTGCCCAACACCAAGAACACTGATATCGTTCAACTCAAGGACAAGGGTTTCGCTCAACACACCCACAAGGAAGGGGTATCGCCCAACCCTAGGTCACCTTCAACCTCCAACACAAGGGAGCACAAACCCTAAAAAGCAAGGTATACAAGGAACCCTAAACCCAAGAGAGGGATATCAGCCACTAAGGTATATAAGCAAGGTGCACAAGAAAGGAACTAAGCTAGTCTACTCACATGTAACAAGGTTAAAGCTAGAGGTAAGAGAGTTAGGGTTAGAAACTATGCAACCCGCCTTAAGCTCCAAGGAAGAAGATGCACTTTGAGCTCCAAGGTTGTCGGCCACCAAAGCTCCAAAGCACTCCAAGGTCCAAAGCTATCGTCCACCAGGCTGCTCCAGGAAGGTGTATCGGCCACCACTTCAGCTCCAAGGAAGTGTATCAGCCACCACTTCCGCTCCAAGGAAGTGTATCGGCCACCACTTCAGCTCCAAGGAAGTGTATCGGCCAACACAAGCAAGATGGAGAGGGATATCGTGCACCAAGGGTGGAGGGGAGACCAAAAGAGCAAAGGAGACTAAGGCAAGGAGAAGAGCTACCTATATAGGAAGAAGGGGAGGAGAAACCAAGGTACAACCATGCTATGTGTCGCCCACCCAAGGGACACATGTCCACCAACTCAAGCCACCTCTCATGCAAGCCATAAGGCACTTGTCCAAGATGTGCACCATGTGTCCACCAACCAAGCCAAGCCATCTGGGTGACACAACAAGAGCTACTGGGCGACACACCAAGCAACTGGGCGACACACCACCTGCCCTGGGTGACACAAGGCTCAAGCAAGCCCAAACAAGGAACTCCAAGGCCCAAACAAGCTCAACTCAGGCCCAAAGGACTCAAACAACAAGCCCAAGCCTTCCTCTCAACCCTAGAGGAAGCAAAGAGGGAAAACATCTCACAAGATGGAAAACTTGCCCACAAAACCCTAAACTTGGGTTATTTGCAAGTAGCCCCTTGAACTCTCAACAAAGCACAACAAAACCCTAATCACCACTCAAAGGTGATTAGCAAGCACCAAGATCAAGCAAAACAAACAGGGTAAACCCTAAACGCAGGTCAGGGTCCTTACAGCCATAAACCTCTACAAAAGGATTTCATCCCCGAAATACGAAGAGAAAAGCGAGGGATACTTCCTCCTCATCTCTTCCTCAAGCCCCCACGTGGCCTCCTCAACGCCACGGTGATGCCAAAGGACCTTCACAAGAACCAGATCCTTTCTCTTCAACTTCTTGACTCTTCTGTCAAGGATCATCATAGGACCCTCTTCATAAGTCACATCTTTGTAAATCTCAACTTCAACTGGTTGTATCACTGTTCCTGTATCCGGATGACTTTTCTTCAGCATACTGACATGGAACACTGGATGTAACCTGTGCAACTCTGGAGGCAACTCTAGCTCATAAGCCACCTTGCCAACACGTGCTAAGACTGGGTAAGGCCCCATATATCTGGGAGCTAACTTACCCTTCTGGCCAAACCTCAGCACACCTTTCCACGGAGAGACTTTAAGATACACCTTGTCTCCCACCTGGAACTCCAAGGGTCGTCGGCGATTGTCTGCATAAGACTTCTGCCTGTCTTGTGCCGCTTTCAACTGTTGTTGTATCACCTTGATCTTTTCTGTCGTTTGCTGTACTAACTCAGGGCCCAAAAGCTGATATTCACCTGATTCATACCAACACAAAGGAGATCTACACTTCCTCCCATACAAAGCCTCATAGGGAGCCATGTCAATGCTCCACTGATAGCTATTGTTGTAGGCAAACTCTATCAAACTGAGATGTACGTCCCAACTGCCTAGGAACTGCAAAACACAAGCACGAAGAAGATCCTCCAAAGTCTGAATAGTCCTTTCAGACTGTCCATCTGTCTACGGGTGGAAAGTGGTACCGAACTTCAACTGCGTTCCCATTGCCCTGTGCAACTGTTCCCAAAAATGACTTGTAAACTGAGGACCTCTATCAGAAACTATCGTTGTTGTCACACCATGCAAACGAACTATCTCATCCACATATACTCGAGTGAGCTTTTCAGCTGTATACGTGGTCTTCACAGGTATGAAATGGGCAGACTTCATTAATCTGTCCACTATCACCCAAATGGAATCATGATTCCTAGTTGTCCTGGGTAGACCAACTACGAAATCCATGGTTATATGATCCCATTTCCACTGTGGTATAGGCAAAGGTTGCTACGTACCTGCCGGCTTTTGATGCTCAGCCTTGACTTGCTGACACACCGCACACCTAGCCACAAACTCAGCTACATCTTTCTTCAAGCCAGGCCACCAGTACAAGTCCTTCAGGCTATGATACATTTTGGTGACGCCTGGATGCATAGAATACATTGACGTGTGTGCTTCCTCGAGCACCAACTCCCTCATATTATCAGCATCTGGAACCACCATCCTATTATGATAGCAAACCACTCCATCCTCAGACTCATGGAACCCATAACGCTTTTCGCTGCCAAACTCTGATCTGATTAGTTGTACTGTATCATCCGTTTGTTGTGCATCCTTGATCTGCTGTCTCAATGTGGGCTTGATTTGCATCTGTGCTAAAAGTCCATCTAACGAGGAAACCTCCATCTGTACGTTCATCTGCCGTAAGGAGACTAACATGTCCCGCCTATGGCATACCAAAGAACTCATCTGTGCCTTCTTGGGAGTAGAAGACTTTCTGCTAAGTGCGTCTACTACCACATTCGCCTTACCAGGATGATACTCGATAGTGCAATCATAATCATTGATCAACTCCATCCACCGACACTGTCGCATGTTCAACTCTTGCTGTGAGAAGATGTACTTCAGATTCTTGTGATCTGTAAAGATCTGACACACTTCCCCATAAAGATAGTGTCTCCAAATCTTTAACGCATGAACCACTGCTGCCAGCTCCAAGTCATGGGTCGGATAGTTCTCCTCGTGTTTCTTAAGCTGTCGCGAAGCAAAAGAAACCACATGATCTTCCTGCATCAGCACACAACCCAAACCTTTCTTGGACGCATCACAGAAAACAACATAGCCTTTTCGAGATTCTGGCAAGATCAACACTGGAGCACTGGTTAGCTTTTCCTTCAAACTTTGGAAACCTTGCTGGCATCGATCATTCCAAACAAAAGGTACATCCTTCCTGGTCAACTTCGTCATCGGTAGAGCTATCGAACTGAAGTCCTTGATAAACCTCCGGTAGTATCCTCCTAGACCAAGGAAACTACAAACTTCCATCGGCATCTTCGGCTGTTCCCAATCCGCAATGGATTCCACTTTCATCGGATCTACTTTGACTCCTTCAGCAGATATCACATGACCTAAGAAAGTCACTTCATCCAACCAAAACTCACACTTACTAAACTTAGCATACAACTGATGTTGACGAAGGAGAGTCAACGCTTGACGAAGATGTTGCTCATGCTCTAGCCGGTTCCGACTATAGATCAAGATGTCGTCTATAAAAACTACAACAAACTGATCTAAGAACGGACGAAACACTCAGTTCATCAGGTCCATGAAAGCAGCAGGTGCATTGGTTAATCCAAACGGCATAACCACAAACTCAAAATGACCATACTTCTTCCTAAAAGCTGACTTTGGTATGTCATCCACCTTTATCCTCAACTGATGATATCCAGACCGTAGATCGATCTTCGAAAACACTGTAGCACAACGCAACTGATCGAACAGGTCATATATCCTCGGCAACGGGTACTTATTCTTGATCGTGACCTTGTTCAACTGTCGGTAGTCTATACACAACCGCATCGAACCATCCTTCTTCTTAACGAACAACACGAGAGCACCCCAAGGTGACGTGCTCGGTCTGATGAAACCTTTCTCCAACAACTCTTGTAACTGCTTCTTCAAATCTACCATCTCTGCTGGAGCCATCCTATAAGGTGTCTGTGCAATCGGTTGCGTTCCCGGAACCAGATTGATCTCAAAATCGATCTCTCAGGGTGGAGGAACACCAGGAAACTCCTCGGGAAACACATCTGCAAACTCTCGGACCACTGACACTTCTTCAAGGTTAAGGCCTTTCGCCTTGGTATCCACAACGGTATCCACAACGTGAGCTAAGAACGCCTCACATCCTTGTCGCAACAACCTATCTGGCACCATAGCTGACACCAAACACGTCGGAAGAATCTTCCTATCTCCCTGGAAGATCCACTTCTCTCCAGCAACATCAAACACCGCCTGCTTGGAACCACAGCCCAAGACAACCTTATACTTCTCTAAGGTATGCATCCCAAGGATAACATCAAAACCATGCATATCAAGTGGTATGAGATCCACCTGAATGCTGTGTCCCGAAAAAGACAAAACACAAGATGGACACTCTTCTCGAAGCAAAGATGAACCATCAAGAGGGGTTTCTAACAACAAGCTATCCTTCTTACAACTAACAGGTAGATGACAGTTTTCAAGCATACTATAGGCGATAAAAGAGTGTGTAGCACCCGGGTCAACCAGAACAGATATAAAGCAAGAAGAAGACATATCAGAATGAAATAACTCCATCTGACCTGTCACCACTCGTCGGTTGACTATCTCCTCCGGCTGATTCATGGCATAGAATCGAGCCGTAGCTTGCTGTCCACGACCTCTGCTCCCTTGAGCAGACGATCCATCTTGAGATGCTTGACCGCGTCCTCGTCCTCTGCTACCACTGGGCTGTGGTCTCTCAGACTTCTGGAAACTCTGCCTCGGTTGCTGCGTCACTTCAACGTCTCTATTCGGGCAATTGAACTTCCAATTACCAACTTGTCCACAGAGATGACATGCTCTATTGTCAACTCGTGGCCTAGATGGCCCTGTCACTGCCACCGAAGCTGAACTGGGCGCCTTGGACGGTGAAGAAACATAACCTTTCCCCTTACTCGGAGACCACTGAGATGGTACACCAGAACTTCTCATCACTGACGGTGTTGAAAACCTGGGCTTCTTGAAGCCACCAAACCTTCGTCCTTGAAACTGAGCAGGTCTTTTAAGAGACACTGACTCTCTTTTCTCCCTTACTGTCCTCTCGATCCGTCGAACTGATTCCACAAACGTAGCAAACCGCTCTCGGTTTTCCAGCGCAGACACAGGGGTTGTCAACTCAGCACTCAAACCCTTCTCAAAACGTCTGATCCGTTCATCATCTGTCGCCGCCATGTGAGGACAGAACCTCAACAAATCCATAAACTTAGCTGCATACTCGGTGATGTTCATCGTTCCTTGCCGCAGCTTCTCAAACTGACTGATCTTCTCATCCAGGTACGTCTTCGGAAAGTATCTAGTGACGAACTCGCGCCGAAACACTTCCCAACAGATCACCTCACCAGGCTGCTTCTCTTCCTCGATGGTCCACCAGTGACCAGCACTACCCTTCAAAAGGTAGACAGCATGCTTTACTTTGTCTGCTTCGGGGATGTCGAGGATCCAGAAAGCCTTTTCAAGACTCGTCAGCCACAGATCTGCATCCGCTGGATCAGTCGTTCCAGCATAATCCGAAGCTCCGACTCGGCGAAGCCGCTCAAAGGTCTTCCCAATACCCGATGCTTCTCCATGGGGAACCTGTGCTCGTGGAGGAGGCACTGGTAATCGCTCAACCATGAGATTCATCGTAGCCATTAACTGCCCCATAAGCTGTTGGTAGGCAGGGTGTTCAAGTATGGCTGGGTCTGGTTGGGGGACCTCAGACACCCGATCTTCATGTGCCCGTCCATCTGCTCCATCAACCGATGCAGCATCACTATGCTTAGGAGCATGTTCTTCGTGGTTTCCAGACATCTTAGCTTTTCTTCTGCTGAGGGTAGAAGATTTTTGTAAGATAACCTGGAGAACTCATAAGAACAGGATCAACCTAGTCCTAGATCCCTGTAGACTCAGTGAACCTAAAGCTCTGATACCAAGCTTTGTGGCAACACATCCCATTATCACACAGATAACGAGGTGTTACGCGAAAACGTGCGGAAAATAGCATAACCATAGATTATCAAAAGCACGGGTTAATTAAAACCGATTGCGGAAAACTGATAAACTGTGAAACTATTACTTTCCAGTCCTCATCCTGCACAGAAACATGTCATATAAATATGTACATACACAAGATCTGACACGTGTCCACAGCTCAGGAACAGCTGTCCATCCATCACATGAGTTCACCACCTGTTCATATATACATAAAGGCCCACATCTGGCCAACAGCAAGATATACAGATATCATCGAACGATCTTCGTGAAACATCGTCAAAACACTGCCAAGGACCTGAGAGTACAGGTATGACTCTAGATTCTACTACAAAACATCCAAAACAACAGCATGTCCATCACTTGCCTTCTACTGCTCCTCAAGCTGCTCATCCGCAACACTACAACCACGACCACGTCTACCTCGACCACCTAAAAAGGGTGTAAACCAGCGGAGTGAGACAATTGAACAATTGTCCCAGCGGGAAACATAGCTCCCCACCGCAACCATAGAACCTCAGCAAAAGAAACTATAACAGCAATTATAACATGAGAAGATATATCAGAAGCAGTTATATATATATAGCAAGATCATTCTTACCGGCAAGCATACCAGCTATACTAAAACTTATAACCAGATGTCTTTCAAAGGAACATGACTATCAAGATGAGATATATCAACATGCAACAGGATTATTAGAACAGGGTATAATGCCATATAACCTGATTATCAAGATAAGGTAGATTACCATATGACCTGCAAGGTATAACGGAATATTACACAAACAAGGCATCAACCAATGTTTCATATTTGATATGACTAGTAAATACTAAACGACTATATTACATTTTATTATTCCCTGAGGATTTGAACCGTACCGTTCAAATACAACCTTCGGTTACGAAACCCAAGACGGTGCCATACAAGGTCAATGGAAGAGCCGGACTCCACGACCTCCCACCTCATGGTCAGTACATGAGTACAACACAAGCAGGACCGCAGTCACATGCTGAAGTGGTCTAAGCCATAGGGTTAGCTCCATAGGCTACCCATTCTCTAGCCCGCCTTGGTACAGGTCACGACGCTAGTAAAACTGAGCCACGGGCCTGATCACCGTGCTCTGAACCATGAACGCATTCATGCTCCATACATCACATATCCTGAGCCATGGGCCTGTTCACCATGCTCTACACACATATCTGAGTCTGCAACCGAAGTTACACTCTTACCTCCTCATTTTCAGGCTAGGAGCAACCTATACATATTCAACAATATGCGCTTCCAGGTTAACCCGTAGGAAAACCTGTTTCACCATCACCAAGTCCTGACGATGATGGATCTATGGCCAGGGCAAACTACATGATATATTTCACTGTGATTAATTAGTATCTTTTAGATGGATTGCAAGATTCAACCAAGTTGTATAACATGCAAAGATATAACAGAAAGTAAAGAACATTATATTATGATCTATTCATATCAACCTGATCCATCTTAAGGATCCAACATCACATGTTACCACTTGGCCTCTTGCCAACCATCCAGATCCATCTCAAGGATCATCACATACCACGGGGTCTCAATCCTTCATCACGTACTGTCACTGCCTCTTAAGGCTCACATCATCATCATGGGACCAACACATCACATACATAATCTTATAGAGCAATTATCAAAGTAATGTTACTCATTACATATGTCACATAGCCCTTTCATGGCTAAGTCATCACCTGCAAGGTTAAGGTATGCAATAATTGTAGATTCAACATAAGGAATATGCTCACTATCATGAAATATCATTCAAGATAATCTACTTATCAATATGACAGTTATTTGGTAATCAAGTATGTTAAGTACATCATTAAACAACCATATTGATACTTACCCTTATTTCGAGATTGTACAAACAATCAGGGTATATAGAGATCATGTTGTTTTTACTGAACCAACACTATTATTAATAAGGTCATTACTATGTCATCAACTATTGTCATCTTTATCATTAAGCAACCTTTAATGTAACTGTCACTTAGCATCATTATTACCAACATTATTATCATTAAACAAACTACTAGAGTAGTTATCATTATCTTCTTTATCATTAACAATTAAGCATAATGGGTCACATCATGCATCTATTACATGAGGGCTAACATCATATACATTACTACCATTAGCATCCTTATTATTTGCAAGGCAACATATACATATTGATGATATCACAAACACCACCATCGTTCATTGGTTCATAGCTAACCACTTCCATCACATGAGGGACCGTCACCAAAGAAACTCATACCCTCACTATAGCCTCACAACCCTCATCTAAAGCCTATCACCCAACAAGGATATCGACCACCACACTAACCCTATCGGCCATCATGGCCCAAGGCATGTCGCCCAACATGGTATCGGCCATCATGGTATCGGCCATCAGGGCACATAGCCTATCGTCCAACATGGCACTACTTGGCCCTATCGTCCACCACATGGACAAGGAGATAACTCAACACAAGAGCACCCATTCTATCGTCCAACTCAAGGACATCCATGTCGCCCAACACCATCAGACCATATCGCCCAATAAGAGAGAGAGAGAGAGAGAGAGAGAGAGTATCGCCCATCTCCAAGGGTACTCACCATATCGGCCAACAAACCCTAGCTCACCCTATCGCCCAACTCAAGGGCAAGGGTATCGGACAACCTAAAGGACTCATCATGTCGCCCAACACCAGCTACCATATCGTCCACCAAGGGGAAACACCATGCTGTCCAACTCAAAAACAAAGGTGTTGCTCAACCCAAGGAGCCATATCGCCCAACATGGTCACCATGTCGGCCAACATCCATACTAGGTCAACCTATCGTCCAACCCAAAAGGAAGGGTGTTGCCCAACACCAAGAACACTGATATCGTTCAACTAAAGGACAAGGGTGTCGCTCAACACACCCACAAGGAAGGGGTATCGCCCAACCCTAGGTCACCTTCAACCTCCAACACAAGGGAGCACAAACCCTAAAAAGCAAGGTATACAAGGAACCCTAAACCCAAGAGAGGGATATCGGCCATTAAGGTATATAAGCAAGGTGCACAAGAAAGGAACTAAGCTAGTCTACTCACATGTAACAAGGTTAAAGCTAGAGGTAAGAGAGTTAGGGTTAGAAACTATGCAACCCGCCTTAAGCTCCAAGGAAGAAGATGCACTTTGAGCTCCAAGGTTGTCGGCCACAAAAGCTCCAAAGCACTCCAAGGTCCAAAGCTATCGTCCACCAGGCTGCTCCAGGAAGGTGTATCGGCCACCACTTCAGCTCCAAGGAAGTGTATCGGCCACCACTTCAGCTCGAAGGAAGTGTATCGGCACCACTTCAGCTCCAAGGAAGTGTATCGGCCAACACAAGCAAGATGGAGAGGGATATCGTGCACCAAGGGTGGAGGGGAGACCAAAAGAGCAAAGGAGACTAAGGCAAGGAGAAGAGTTACCTATATAGGAAGAAGGGGAGGAGAAACCAAGGTACAACCATGCTATGTGTCGCCCACCCAAGGGACACATGTCCACCAACTCAAGCCACCTCTCATGCAAGCCATAAGGCACTTGTCCAAGATGTGCACCATGTGTCCACCAACCAACCTAAGCCATCTGGGAAACACAACAAGAGCTACTGGGCAACACACCAAGCTACTGGGCGACACACTACCTGCCCTGGGTGACACAAGGCTCAAGCAAGCCCAAACAAGGAACTCCAAGGCCCAAACAAGCTCAACTCAGGCCCAAAGGACTCAAACAACAAGCCCAAGCCTTCCTCTCAACCCTAGAGGAAGCAAAGAGGGAAAACATCTCACAAGATGGCAAACTTGCCCACAAAACCCTAAACTTGGGTTATTTGCAAGTAGCCCCTCGAACTCTCAACAAAGCACAACAAAACCCTAATCACCACTCAAAGGTGATTAGCAAGCACCAAAGCACCAAGATCAAGAAAAACAAACAGGGTAAACCCTAAACGCAGGTCAGGGTCCTTACAATATGTGTAACTCTTTGCCATAGTCATTTTCATGCCTCTGGTGCTTAATCCCATTAATTACACTTGGTTAAGCCTGGCCCAAAAGCCACCATGATAGAATATGCACCCTAGTTGGGAAGAACATACATATCTACCATGATACTTCTATGAGATGGACGATGCACCATGCTTGGGCGTAACCTACAGTTGGTCAATCAAGCTTTTCATGTGTGATGCTTATGGAAAGCATCTAACACTTAATATTATATTGAGGAATTTTATATATAAATACATATACATATCCAATCACCACATACTTAGTACATATCATATATGTGCTATAACCACAAATGAGAACATGCAATAATTAAAACACACAAGCGATGGTTATGGCCATACTATTATAATTTCTTGGATCTACAAGGAATGACTACCACCTAAGGTTCACATCATATGCAACCTATTATTGATGAAGACATGTGCTCTATCCAATCTGGGTTAATCAGTTCAAATCTTGAACCAGTCGGCTCACTTCTTGATCACTTGGTTGGTCTCCTGAAGCAGTAGTCTCGTTCTAGGTTCAACTGATGTATGGACTCTTCCAGTCGATCTCTTGCACCACCACTTGATTGGTTCATCCTCATGTCATATGGCCTCCTCGGTCCTCCAATCGATTGGCTTGTCTCATGAGCTAGTAAGTACACCTTGTGCAGAACTTCTTCTAACGAAGATAATAAAATTAAAACTATCTTTTTTCTTATTACAATATAAAAGGGAAAACCTTGAGTTACATTTGATGGGAAATAGGAAGAAGACATTCATTTATATTTGGAAAGGAGAGGAAGGCTCGATATGTAGACTGAGTAGCAATAGGAATAAATAACCACAACCATACACACACAGATCTAGGGTTATTGTCCATAACAATGCTTCACAACCACCGTCAAAACTAACTTTTAGGGTGACACATATAAATTCCACACACACACACACACACACACACATATATATATATATATATATATATATATATATATATATATATATAAAGAGAGAGAGAGAGAGTTAGGCTAGAATACTCTCGAGTGTATTTAGAGCATAATACACTCAAGTAGTTTTTCATGATGCAATATTTTTTTCAAAAATATAATCCATTGATCTTATTAAACATCTTTTGAATAGATCATATACAAAATTTGAGCACATTTGGACATTTATAGGTCATGTAAAAAAACCGCAATAATTATACATTTCAAATTAGTTTCACGTGTCAATTTTGTTGCCCTTAGATGAGTGACTTACACTTATTCAAATGGGTTCAATATTTGTATGTAGCCTAGTTATAGTATGATAGTGAAGATCAGTGGTTTACATTTTGCAAAACAATAGTCTTGATATTATGCAAACACACTTGAGTGTATTCATGTGATCTGTACACTTGAGTATATTCTAGCATGACTCACTCTCTCTCTCTCTCTCTCTCTCTCTCTCTCTCTCTATATATATATATATATATATATATATATATATATATATATATATAAATATATATATATATGGAGCATATGTGGTAACTAATCAGATATGCACATGAAATAGTTTAATATTCACATTGTATGCAATAAAATAAATCAAATCGTATTGATTTAAATCCAGATACACCGTAAATAGACTTGCCTTTGATACCACTACAGGGAAATTGGGCGCATATATAGGCAACAAAAATAGAAAATTTTAATGCCCATTTTCCAAAAAGAACAAGATCGTGTCAACAATAATGTATATAAGAAGGAAGGTTAGCAAGGTTATACATAGTCCTAGATCAAGTCCAGTTATATTACCCTTGAATGTGCATCATGCTTCTTCTTGTTTAGGCATCGGCTTGCTCCTTCTTTACTAGCAACACTCAAAAAATTTCTCCACTAGCCTCCTGGTGTAACACCACGGGCAGTGGTTGACAATGCCATCCTTGTGGCAGACAATGGCCTCCCACCTCTAGTGTAGTCCATACAGACCATCAAGAACTCCACATTATGCTACTAGATTCAACATGAAGGAGTTTTACCTCTCAAACGTCAACGTACTAGAGTTGATACGGTCTCCCATAATTGTCTCTCCTTTTCTATCCCTCCCTTTATCAGGTAGGACTTTCTTGGGATCTCCATTGGTTACCACAACCAGAGAAGACAACAAATGTCAGAGCAACTGTTGTGTACTAAGAAACCCCCAATACCCTTCTATTTATCAGAGAGGCTAGGGTCATGGTTTCTAGTCTGTGGGGGAATCAAAAGGGTCTACTTTACAAATTTTCTAGACTCTACATATGGGGAACACGTCAATTCAACACACAATAGGTTGGTTGGTGTGTGAGTCGGTCCATTCGCTATGTTTCCCATTCTGAATCAAATTGGTAATCAATGTACGATTAATGCACAACATGACATCATCACTATCCAATCGAATTGGCAACATAATCAGGTGGCTCATCCCACGAACTGGTCAGTTGGGATATGTGACCCGGTTGGTTCACTATGTGAAATAGTCATCTCATTCCCTGGTTCAGCTGTTGACTAGCCACTCCAACTGATTAGTTCAACCCTTGAACCTATTAGCTTAGAGTCCAGTCAGTGAATTTTGAACCTTAGTTGTTTAATTGAACAACTAAACACCTTTAGTAATCAAATTAAACATCATTCATGAATATACTATTTTAATACAAGTGTATCCTATGTGTGTGACCTTATAGGTCCATAATGTTGGTAGTGAATGTGCATGACTAACTTACAACATTACAAGAAAGTGGTGTCTAGCAATGCATCAATGCTATACAAGTAATTCAAAAAGTTGGAGAACAACTTCAACCTACAACCTGCGATTAGTGTTACCATAATTGTATAGTTTCTTTGTCTATGATATCTAGATTGAACTCGAGGCATGGATCATCATCCTCTCAACATTCAATCCATGTTCCTTGAACTAGAGAAGACTGTTTGAGATGCATGCCAGTTCACATATCACATATTGAATCACATGTGTACGACCGTACATTTCTCAATCTCCCTTATCAAGTGGCCCTAGATATCAATCTCCTGTAGAAGGGACAAGTCCCATCTACATCACTCACACTCAGTTCCCATGTGCCACACTACACCAAATCATCAACGTTATGGAAACCCTTATTCAAGATCACGTTGGATGATGTCAAAGTACATGAATGACTTGTGAGGAATGTAGTGACTTTAGGTCTAAGAACCAAAATCACCACTATGACAATGAGAGATGATTCTAACTACCATTCCATGGTCTCCATGTATCACTCTCATGGTGGGCTATTTGATATACTGTTCTCTAACATATACATGCATGCCTGACTTGATATTACATATCATGACTAGTGAGACACTATCATAGTCAACACACACTCTAGTGTTATGTATTTCTATTGCATATTTTTTTCCATAGTAATATCTAACTAGGGACATAATAAGAATGTATGTACTCTTAAAATTCATATGATCTCATTGTTCAAGTCATGTATTTGAAGACATATGTCATCGATAACATCATTCTTTAGACATCTACTATGTATGTGTCATCATCTCATGATTGAGATAAACATAATAGCCAAAATTACCTTTATTATTATCGAATTAGGTATCTAATGCCACATTCAAATCATCATATGATTGACTCTTTGGGAATATATACCAATAGGGTTGTAGAGAAGGCGGGTGGTGTTTGGAGATGAAGAAGACCATGACTGGCCTACAACTAACAACACACAATCAAGTAGTACCAAAGATCACCTTATGTCTCCATCCCCCACTCTAAGAGATCATGTGATAGGAGGAGGAGCAATGGTAACCAGAATGTCAGCCACCTTGGGTCCTATGTGTTGGGATGTCGACTGAAGATGAATTCAGGCCAGGGGAATCAGATAGAGTGGTGAGGGGTGGTGAACTAAACCCTTTCCCAGCCTGCATTAATGAGTGGTTTATAAAGCGGTGCTCCCTTGCCCTTCTGAACCAAAGTTCAAACCACTAGGATTTGATGTTGATGCAAATTGGGAGGAGGAAGAAGACAGGGAACCCATAGCCTGATATGGTGGGTATATCTTCTATGTTGTGACAAATGTAGGAAGAGATGATGTGATGGAGGCGCATGAGGGGGAGTTCCTTCTGGTGGCTCCGGTTGTAGGGGTCCGTGTGTAACTATCATGCAGGTGTAACTATCATGCAGGAGAAGGTGACTCTCGTAGTCATAAGAGAGAAGGTAGGGCATAGTCCCACAACTAGCAGGTGGGACTAGATGCATGCTTTTTGGGTTGGTGAGTTGTCCTGCTTTGTATCCGACATGGAATACTATAGGTACAATCATGTTAAAACCATCTAATTTGTACTAATCTTTCTATTAGCTTAGAAATCACCAGGAATACCTAATTTAGGCAGAATTATATATCAAACTGAATAGGAAAATGAGAGGAATATGAATAAAATGGATTTAATGTTTGATTTTAATCATGGTTTAAAAGTATAGGGGTAAATGATTAACCAACAATTTATACATGCAAAAATTGGAATTAGTGATTAACATGTTAAATTTATTAAATCGCTTCATTTTAAGCCATAATCTGATATTGTTTAATGTAATGGGAATCCAAGATGATGATGATAAATAATTAGGGTTTCTTGACCAATAATCATCAATGTGTGAAATTAAGATTTTCAACACCAATGATGTAACTTGATATGACCTTCATTCACATAATCTAATATAAGTTTTCATAATGCAATAACATGCTAGATTTTACAATCATGATTACCATTAATATGAATTAGGGTTGTGGAGTCATTAGATCAATGAACATGGAAATTAGGGTTTTGAAGCATAACCCTAATGATAATTCGATACCAAGGAAACCTAAACCCTAGATTAAATCATGATTAGTATTTTGAATATGTATGATGACACTTTAGAGTATACACACCTAAAGATAATTCTAGTTTGTTATGTTGAATGCTTGGATGTTTGGATATATGCTTGAAGTGCATGTGTTGCATTGTTTCTTCATGGAAACAAGGTATGTTTTTATGACTATGAATACTCACCCTTATCAACTTCTGATTTTTTTTCTAAAGTTTCATGAATGGATTGCCATCAACCTGCTTTATTCTTTATCTATTTCCTACAATCTTTAAGGTCATATGTGTATCACTTTATATAAAATAACTTGTTTGAACACCGCATGCTATCTCTGGCAGTTCAAATATTGGGCAGTGACCCCAAAAGGAAAATAGAAAGAGTCATTGAGATGACTATTACCAAGCCCCAAATAGGGAAGGTCACAAGAGGTCAATCCCTAGATTAGGAAGGCTAACATGGTACCAAGAGACGAATAGGGAAGTTGGCCCAAGTCCACTACATGGACAAAACCACATGAGAGGGTATACCCCAGAGATTGAGCAAACAAGGGTTGAGAAGCATAAAAAAATGCATGTTCGATTATGTAATAATAATTGCTGCTATGGTTGTCTATGTTGTACAACTACATATGTATATTTTGTTTCCCCCATGTACTCATTATAGAGATATGTTGACCACAATTTTGTGTCATGCCATTTTAGGTTAAATTGCAAATTATCTAAAGATATGAACCTCTAGAGAAGATGAAACCAAAAGTAAAAAATTATCAAAGTCTATTGGACGAGTTATAGATAGATTTAGTTTATATTTCCAATATTAATTTTCCTTTCCATACAACTCCTTTGAGGAGATTCTATCTTCATATTGTTATCAAACTCTTTTCCATTAAATGAAATTTCTATTTTTCGTTGGTTATTTGCTAAACCTTTATCCTGGAATTATGATAATGGCCATTGCCCTCTCGATCTGCCTCTCGAAATAATAGGAGGATGGAGTCATTACATTTTCCTTCTCAAATACCTTTAATACTTAGCTTTTTACTTCCACCAATTTTCTTTTCTTTGAATTAAGAGTTTCTCATACATGTTGGTAATGTACAAATAATAAGTTTATAAAATATTAATAAAATTAGACCCATTTTAGTAAGTACAACTATTTATCATCAATGACAACCTAATATTATCATCAATTTGTGAAAACTAATGAGAAAAATGCAACATCCTAACTTTTTGTCAGTTTTCGATCATCAATTGTTGATAAGGTCTAAATACTAATGAAGTTCTGCATTAGAAAAATCTTGTTGGTCCACATAATCAATGAGTGGAGAGATCTACCACAAACATAGGGTAGAAATAAAGTCGAATAATGATACCATATCACTCGTAACGTCCTCATATTCTACCTTACTGAAACCACGAGGGGATGAGAGGAAAAATCCTAAAAATGTTGGATAGTTGTATATCAGAGTGCAATTAGTAAGCAAAATATATCATGAAAAGAAATTATGTATACACCAAATACAATATCTACATGTAACATGTACATTATTACAAACATAGCCAATTAAAACTTACATCTACATTTTGAAAGGAAAATATTACGATTATACGACCTTGTATGCTAAATAGTATCTTACACAATATATACATCTTGAACACTTCCTCACTTTCCATCTCTTATCATTTGCTAGATCTAATAATTACGTCAGATAAGTGAATAAAAAGAATGTTTTTGTATATAGCACAAAAGTACATAATTTTAAGGTTATCTTATCTTCAAAAACATGATATAAAGAAGAAAGAACATGACTAGTAACCCACTCTCTGATATATAAAAGAGATCATGTTAATCATTTTTTAGATGAATTGAATTACCAATATGGACTAGTTTCAAAACTTAAATATTGAGCCCAATCCCATGTACTAAGCACTTTAGGGTCATTCCTTGTGTAACTTGTCCTCTAGTGAACTTCCCATACAACTTGTGCTCTAGGAGGTATACTAGTCAACATTTATCGTACCTCATAAGGGGGATAATGAAACCATCAATAACTAGAAAAAAAAATCCACAAACAATGTATGTTTCAAGTGATAAAATACTGAGTACTACATAGTAATACTACGTGCCAATATTTACAAAAGGAAGATCATAAATATGTATCGTGAATGAAACCAAGAAAACCATATTTATATAATAAATATATAACCATGTACCTTGATCAAACAAAATTCCTAACTTATCTATTATCATATAGTAATTTGATCATCACAGATTATTTAAAATTAATAATCAATAATAAAGGTACATCATTGTTCTTTTTTGATATGATGGACATTTCAGGGTTTTCCAAGAATGGGAACCCAAGTTGTTCGATCATTGGTGTGTTACCAAGAGGTGTCAGGATCAAGCCTAAGCTACTACATGAACTTAATTTCTAATTCAAATAAAAATGTCCAAATTAGGGCTTAGCCAAACATAGATTCAATTTGATCTTAGTCTATTTTTTGTATTTTTATACAGATCAAGATTTCCTAATTATAGTCATCATGAATTCCCAACCTTTTATGAATCTTGGTCTATTTTTTGGAACTAGCATAAGTTGAAAAATGTCTAGTTAGTCATTAATAGGAAACACCTAGTATTTGGGTATAATTCTCAGATCAAAGTTCATATTTAGAATCCACATGATATTAGGATTCATATGTATATTTCTCATTATTCATGTCCATCCTTTTCCAATTTATTAAATTTAATTAATTTAAATATAAGCACTCTAAAATAAATTTAATACCATCAATAAGAATGTTTCAAAAGTTGATCTAGACATTTTATAAGAAATAGGGTTATTTTTTTGAGTCTAGAGGTATTTTTATAGGAATTATTTGGGAATCTAGTTTGTTTTTAACTACACTTTAAATATTTGTTTTTTTTTAAACAAGAAGATGATTTACTCTTTACATATAAAAAGGATCGTCAGATAATTCCACCTATGCACATAGGTGATGAACGTTGTTCACCAGGAGGCATGTGGTCTTATATTGGGTCACGCCTGTGACCGTTGGCTTTCAAATTGAACTTCTGGTTCATTGTATATGAACCAAGTGACACTCAAACTCTCTCTCACTTCTATCTACTATGTTCATGCATTCTTCAAGTTGGGCCTTTATTTGTCCTTATAAGAGGTATGACCTCATCTCTAGGCATCCACAACATATGTGTGTGGATAAGCGGGTCATCCATCAGGCTCAATGCTCATTTTGGGTATGTTGTGACCGCTCTCTATGAACTGTCTCCCCAAAAAAACTCACTACTAGTAGGGTGGTAGAGGAGCAGGATAGTGAAAAAGGGAATTAAAGCTCTATATTGTTCCTTGTCTTCCTAAAGGTTGAAAAATATCCTCATATTAACTTTTAACTCATTCAATCCCCATATAGGGTACATATTCAACTGATACCCAACCCCTACCTTGACAATCATTAGAAGAAAAGTAGTGATGGGTGACTGATGAACCACCAGTACGCATCTTTTATCGCCAAAAAAGACTTACCCAGATTCAATGAATCTTCCTAATCCACCTAAACTCATCATCGAGGTTGTTCCACACCATTATCCTCTTCAGTCATTCTATGGCTTTTGCTGATGGACATGAAACTACGGGTATGGTTTAGTTTTTTCCATGTACTTTAGCTCATGCAACAATCTAGGAGTTATTCAGAAGTTAGAAGTGAGGTGTGAGGATATCATGGTTAGAAACTCACATGAATCCACTCTTTGAACACTGACCACTACAGGTGATGCAAGGTTTGTGTAAGGACCCTGACCTGCGTTTAGGGTTTACCCTGTTTGTTTTGGTTGATCTTGGTGCTTTGGTGCTTGCTAATCACCTTTGAGTGGTGATTAGGGTTTTGTTGTGCTTTTTTGAGAGTTCAAGGGGCTACTTGCAAATAACCCAAGTTTAGGGTTTTGTGGGAAAGTTTGCCATCTTGTGAGATGTTTTCCCTCTTTGCTTCCTCTAGGGTTGAGAGGAAGGCTTGGGCTTGTTGTTTGAGTCCTTTGGGCCTGAGTTGAGCTTGTTTGGGCCTTGGAGTTCCTTGTTTGGGCTTGCTTGAGCCTTGTGTCGCCCAGGGCAGGTGGTGTGTCGCCCAGTTGCTTGGTGTGTCGCCCAGTAGCTCTTGTTGTGTCGCCCAGATGGCTTGGCTTGGTTGGTGGACACATGGTGCACATCTTGGACAAGTGCCTTATGGCTTGCATGAGAGGTGGCTTGAGTTGGTGGACATGTGTCCCTTGGGTGGGCGACACATAGCATGGTTGTACCTTGGTTTCTCCTCCCCTTCTTCCTATATAGGTAGCTCTTCTCCTTGCCGTAGTCTCCTTTGCTCTTTTGGTCTCCCCTCCACCCTTGGTGCACGATATCCCTCTCCATCTTGCTTGTGTTGGCCGATACACTTCCTTGGAGCTGAAGTGGTGGCCGATACACTTCCTTGGAGCTGAAGTGGTGGCCGATACACTTCCTTGGAGTTGAAGTGGTGGCCGATACACTTCCTTGGAGCTGAAGTGGTGGCCGATACACCTTCTTGGAGCAGCTTGGTGGACGATAGCTTTGGACCTTGGAGTGCTTTGGAGCTTTGGTGGCCGACAACCTTGGAGCTCAAAGTGCATCTTCTTCCTTGGAGCTTAAGGCGGGTTGCATAGTTTCTAACCCTAACTCTCTTACCTCTAGCTTTAAACCTTGTTACATGTTAGTACACTAGCTTAGTTCCTTTCTTGTGTACCTTGCTTATATACCTTAGTGGCCGATATCCCTCTCTTGGGTTTAGGGTTCCTTGTATACCTTGATTTTTAGGGTTTGTGCTCCCTTGTGTTGAAGGTTGAAGGTGACCTAGGGTTGGGTGATATCCCTTCCTTGTGGGTGTGTTGGGCGACACCCTTGTCCTTGAGTTGAACGATATCAATGTTCTTGGTGTTGGGCAACACCCTTCCTCTTGGGTTGGACGATAGGTTGACCTAGTATGGATGTTGGCCGACATGGTGACCATGTTGGGCGATATGGTTCCTTGGGTTGAGCAACACCTTTGTTTTTGAGTTGGACGACATGGCGTTCCCCTTGGTGGATGATATGGTAGCTGGTGTTGGGCGACATGATGAGTCCTTTAGGTTGGCCGATACCCTTTCCCTTGAGTTGGGCGATAGGGTGAGCTAGGGTTTGTTGGCCGATATGGTGAGTAACCTTGGAGATGGGCGATACTCTCTCTCTCTCTCTCTCTCTTGTTGGGCGATATGGTCTGATGGTGTTAGGCGACATGGACGTCCTTTAGTTGGACGATAGAATGAGTGCTCTTGTGTTGAGTTATCTCCTTGTCCATGTGGTGGACGATAGGGCCAAGTAGTGCCATGTTGGACGATAGGCTATGTGCCCTAATGGCCGACATCATGGTGGCCGATAGCCCTAATGGCCGATAGCCATGTTGGACGATACCCTACCCTATGTGCAAGATGTGTGAGGGCCGATAGGGTTAGTAGTGATTGTTGGCCGATAGGGTTAGTAGTGAGTGTGGGCCTTTATGTATATATGAACAGGTGGTGAACTCATGTGATGGATGGACAGGTGTTCCTGAGCTGTGGACACGTGTCAGATCTTGTGTATGTACATATTTATATGACATGTTTCCGTGCAGGATGAGGACTGGAAAGTAATAGTTTCACAGTTTATCAGTTTTCCGCAATCGGTTTTAATTAACCCGTGTTTTTGATAATCTGTGGTTATGGTGTTTTCCGTACGTTTTTGCATAACACCTCGTTATCTATGTGAAAATGGGATGTGTTGCCACAGTTTGGTCATCACCTTTAGTATCTTGGGCGAGGTACATGTTGAATAGTATATTTTAATCATCTATATCTGTGCTAATGATAGGTGTCACAAAAACTATAACAATGTAACACTATCACACATCTCACAAAGGTATAAGGCCACTTGACACATCAATGTAACATCTAATCCATTCAAACAAAGCATGCAAACATATATATCATTGATCTACTTAATTTCAATTAACTATATCTATTTGTAGGAACCTCTGTATACACTAAATATTTGGATATAGGTTCATAACATCTTGAAGCACATTCTTTCTAATTTTGAAGACCAAACTGCAATGGGTTTTATTTACTTAACTTATCCAAATAAGATCATATATGTGGGTGGCATTGTCGAATATAATTATCCTTTGATCTCTATTTAAAAAAACTTCAATGAATTTCATATAATTATGGTGCAATCTAGGATCATTATTCATCTGTTCACATTCATATATGTTACTAATGGATGATTAACCACGTAACTACTCAATTCAAATGAAAATAAAACTATTCACCACTATTGAACCCAAATAGGTGTCATAATCATAAATTGTATAGCCAATTATGCCTTTTCTAACAAGAATCCATAAGTAAATAACCAATTCCTCAATATAGAGTCTACCATATACAAAAATGCATGGTCCTAAAATACTATATTGGAAAACGAAAATATAAAGAAATTATGGTCATCTCATGCACCTCATCTTATATGGAACTACATTCTTAAAATTCAACTAAATTTATATTCTTGGTGACATAAAAAAGTTTCTACTATCTTTAGTTCACCCTACTTAGGTGCCAAGGCTTTAATAGTCCTAATTGTACCCCTTACTTTCAAATTAGGATTCTAGGATGTATATGGTGTATCCACCCCACATTATACAGTTCAAACCATCATTTATTAGCTTATTATGGCACATCATTCTCTTTTTTTGGATTTAATTTCTCATAGACCTTTAAAAATAAGGGGGTTTTCATACTTTTGAAGTTAAGTGGGTATTACTGGAATTTGCTTTGCCATAGTTCTTTAACAATAATGGTTTTTTCATACTTTTAGAGTTAATAAGGTACTACTCAAGGTTTCATTCTTCCTCGTAGTAATTTATGCAAGGTGATATGAAGATTTCCTGTCATTTATTATGGGAAATATCACAGTTTACATCTTTACTGTGTCTTATGATCAAAATCAAACTAGAATTTTATAATTTGAGGGTCATGATCTTCGTATTTTTACATAAGGGTTTCACCCTATTATGTGAGATTTATCATCAAATTAAAATCTTAGAGTCGTAGGAAATTTAATTTTATTGTATAATATATTATTCAAATATATATTCGTTTCAAGTTCATGTTTTAAAATTTGAACCACTCATGTATGGTATGAAAGGAATAATAATATACTAGGTCAAGATTATTTGAGTGACTCTACATTAATATATAATCTTTATACATAAAGTGAGCTTTCAAGCATCATATAATTAAAAAGGGAAGTGGAGGATCAACATATATGATTACAACATGCATAAGAAATTTTACTCTCATAAATAGGTTATCATATATCACCTTAGTTGTAGGTAATGATGAGTCTCCTAAACTAAATACAATCAAGATAAGACCTAAAAAGTCAAAGGGATTGAATTTTTCATCTTGATTATTCTACTGATAATGTTTAATTGTACTAAAATCCTAGAACAAAGATTTAGATCAACTACAAGAATCATGCATTATGAACTCATCACATCTACTTAGGAGTAATTGTACATACACCATATCATTTCACATATATCTCATATTTCTCATATGTCAAATATTATGTCCTCTGACCTTCTCTCGTTGAGTCTCATAGTGTCTAGAGTTCACCTTGTATCTCGTTCTACCACATAAGGTCCTCCTTTGAAAGAAAGATTGAAGCTCATGTGATCTAAACATTTTGTAACTTAGCTTATCTTAACTTACAATATGATTTTGATCATGAAATTCTACTAACTATATGGAGCATTGGAAGACTGCAACATACTCAATCTCTACATGAGTGCTCTTCATGGCTAGTGTATGCATCTCCAATACATAGCATATATTCTCATGACTAAATTGATACATAAGATCTCAAATTTAATGAAAAAAAGAAACTTTTGTTCATGCATATCAAACTTAGACAAATCATATCACATATAATTCTATTGTATATTCTATTTATCACATTTATTGATAAGGATCTAGACATACACTCTATAACTTCTCTATATTCTAGGCTAATGTCATTCCCTATCACTTAACTTTAATGGCTACCTTCTACTCTCATGTGAATGGCAACACATATACATATTTCCAAATATATAATAAAAATATTAATTGTTGACTCTCGAGCTAAATGTAAACAAAACCAAATAAGCATAACTGAGTTTCCTACATAGAGTAGATAGTCTAGTGCCATGGAAATTGGTGAAATGGGTGAAAATATGGAGTAGACCAATGCAGATACCCTATACATATGTGATCTATAAGGTCATGGTCTCACATACTTGTATAAAACTACTTATCAAACATCTAGATTCTAACCCAAAGACAAAGTCAAACCTAGTTCTTATAGAAAAAGTTTCAAAGATTTTGAAGTTCAAATAACATTTTTTAGTTTTGATTATTCGTCATGGACAAAAAAATGCCAGGTGTAGCTAGTTTCAAGAACTGATACTAATTGCAACATTTCTGGATTCTACCTTCCCAAAATAGTATGGGGTTGAGAGGACAAACTCTGAAAACATCACCTAATCATATGTTAAAGTGTAACACGTCAACAAAAGCATACACGAAAAATAACTGGAAGTATACACCAAAGAAATTCACAACATTCAACATGTATATTATTAGAAAAGAATATTACAACTTACATTTACATATTTAAAGAATAATTTGACAAATGTATAATGTGTTAACCCAAACCTTAAAAAATAGGTACATTATGTACACATTCTTACTTGTAAGCTTTTCTCCCATGCTAGATGTGAACCTAAAATAATGTGAAATAAGCATATCAACAACCAAGGTGTTGGTCAATGGACATATATATATATATATATATATATATATTCAACAACTTCATAACTTGAAACGTTTGCAAAGAAAAAGGAAACAAATCATGAAAAAAGTAGTTCTTCGATAAAAAAAAGAGAACATTTGATCACTTTTCTAGATGAATTGCATTATCGAGGTGGATTATTACTGAAACTTAAATATTAGGCAAAATATTGTGCATCAAGTACTCTAGGGTCTTTCCTTATGTATCCCACATTGTTGGGAAATCCTCATACACCTTGTGATCTTGGGAGGCATATTAGTCAACATAAATCTGTCCTTCGTAAGGGGGATAATGAACACATCCATAACTACAAACATTTTACGCATAATACATGCTTTCAAGTGACAAAACATTAATTAATACATAGTAATACTACATGCCAATATTAGAAAATAGAAGAGCATACATACATTCATACATTGAACCCAGAAAATCATAGTCATATAATTTATAACAACCTACATTCCTTTATTTAGATATTTCCTTACTTATCTTTGACCACCTAATAATGTGGTCATCACCATTAATAACAATTAATCACTAATAAAGGTATGACATTATCATTCATATTTTAGTTCCAAAAAGGACTTAGCCAAACCAAGGTTCAATCTGATTTTAGTTTGGTCTTTCATAATTTTATTCTGAATTAGATAAAACCATAGGGTATATATGAATCTCCATATTTTTATGAAGATTTTTTCTATTTTGTTCCATCCATATGAGTTGAAAAACATACAATTAGTCTTTAATAAGAAAATACATAGTATTTGGTTATACTACTCAAATTAGTAACCATATTTAGTATCCACATTATATAAGGGTTCAAAAGGGTATTTCTAATAATCAATGTTTATCATTATCTAATTATTCTAGTTTATTAACCCTAAAACGAATCATTATATTCTAGATTAAACATCAACAAGAAGAATGTCTCAAAAGTATGATCTAGAGGTTTTATAAGAAATGTGGTATTTTTTAGAGTCTATTGGTATTTTTGGGTGAATTATTTGGAAAAATTATAAGATTTGGCTATTTCCTGGATATAAGTAGATTATTTACCTTCTATGGAAGAAAATGGGTCATCTGATCCCCAAGCCCATGCACCCAAATGACATGACATTTCTCAGTAGGAGACATGTGGCCTCTGTTGTGTCACTTGGTCCTACAAGCTATTGGATTGTACCACTGACTTCACTGGCTACTAACCTGGTGAAACCCTCCCTCTCTCTTACTTCTATCCACACAACCATGCATCATTAAAACTAGGCTCATGTTCTTCTATAGAGGAGGAATTGCTACATCATCATATAAATGTAGATATATTGTCTAGCCACAACATATTCTTTTAGAGAAATGAGACATCCATCAAACTTATTGATCATTGTGTGTATGTTGTAGCCACCTTCCGTGACCTGGCTCCCAATCGAACTCATTATCAGTATAGTGGAAGAGGAGCTTGGCAGTGTGAAAGGGATTAAAGCTCCAGACCATTCTTAATTTCCCTAAATGTTGAAAAAAATCTCATTACTGACTTCAAACTCATCCACATCCTCAAATATGCTATGTATTCAACTGGTACCCAACCCTACATCGACCTTCATATGAAGAAAGGTGGAGATGGATGAGTGTTAAAAGATTCTAGGCACCATCAGTCTTTAAAATAGCCTTCCCCCAACTTGATGATTCTTTGTAATTCACTAGAAGTCATCTGCGAGGCAATCCCAAACCATCCACATTTTTAGTCAATCTGTAGTTATTGTCTATGGAGAGTCAAGTCAGTCAAGGTTTGGTTCTCTCTAAATATCTCATATCATGCCTAAGTTCAGATTTTTTGGGAAATTGGGATCAATATTATAAGTATTTATCAATTACAAACTCACATTGATTCTCTCTTTGAAATCTGGCCAATTAGGGTGTTGCACGACCTAGTCATCACCTCTTTATAGTATGTGGGTAGTAGAGGATAAATTGTGATTTTTTATCACCTAGATATAGGTTTAGGATAGGTCCACACAACAACTAGGACAAATTGACACTATCATGAAACCCTCAAAGGTATAAGGCCACATGAAGCATCAATGTCTCAGCTAATCCACTTGAGCAAAGTACAATGGTGTTCATATCATTGATCTACTAAACATAAATAAACTATATTACTTTTCTGGAAACTCTAAGTACAAATTTAGAGTTACGTTCTTGAAAAATTGAAATATGGTCTCTCCATATTATAAGACTAAAAATCCTTTTTTTCTAGCGACTTAATTTCTCCAAATAATCATATATAAGGGTAGTATTGTAAAACATAACTATAATTTGATCCCATTTTCTTATGAGCAACTTTAACAAAATTAATATGATCATGATGCAATATAGGATCATTATTCAACCATTTGTATGCATGCATATCAGTAGTGGATGTTTAACCACAAAACTGGTCAACTCAAAGAAAAAAATTGATTCAACACACTATTGAACCCAATTTAGTCTGATAGTCATAAAAGGTATCTCCAATTACACCATTTCATGACAAGAATCTATAATTGATTAACTATCTCCTTAAAATTTGGCCATCCATCTACACAAAATTCTTGGAACCTCATATACTACATTGTTTATAAAAATTCTAAAAAATAGTGTCATCAAAAGTTCCGTCAGTACAGGGCCACCATGAGTTTGAAACATTCTTCCATTCAAGAAATTGAGCTAATCTCTCATGAGAAGAAAAAAAATCATTGGTACTTGCGATCATCAGTTTCCCTTATTGGAAGCTGATGACTGATGAACCAAAAACTAAGAGACGACCTGGGCCAAAAAGAAATTAGTGCAGGGATATAAAAGCCAACACGTAGATTAGGGAAAAACCATATCAAACCATAAATACCTCCATACCCTAGGAAAGATAAATTGAAGAAGTTGTTATCTCTTACACCATTAATTTCCATTGTAAAACAATTTCATAATCACTAGATATTGTGTATTCCTCCCCGCTCTGCCATTTGATCTACACCTCTATTCATACTTTAGTGTCACATTTTCTAGCCAACATAATCATTTCTCTATATATCTTTTCCTTCTCTGCCCATACTGACTTCTATAACACGACATTGGTAATAAGACAACAAAGACAATGGAAAAACAAATGTCAAAGAGCTAGAATCCATGACAATGTTCCTTTTTGCATCCCAATGAATAATTTAATAATCCTTCTAAGGCCTCATAATTAACCACAGTCTATTGCAAAATATCAAGTAGCACCAAAAACATAATCAATAAACTCTAAATTGATTGACATCAACAATAAGCAAAGTTCATTGGTAGCAACTTATTTAGAGATCATCATTTTTCCTTGATCCTTGATCATTTGTTACATAGTCATCATCCAACATCACTCCAAGAGCCACATCTTTATGTGATATCATCAATCGACGACTTCATTGGTTGTCTATCTCATTAGTTTGTTGTCTCCTTGGTTGGCTATTTCATCAGTTAGATGCTTCATCAGTTGAGTGTCTCATGAGTTGTCAATAACATTAGCCGGAAACTATCATTGGTTAATATTTTGACTAGTAAATCTTCATTGGTTGAAACAACTTCAATCACTCAATGTCTATTAGCATTAACAAATCCTTCCACCTCTAGCAAACTAGATGATAAACACATCCTTGCCTACCATAGATATAGAAAGATTCCATATTACTTGAAGTGAATGAGATTAGAGACAAGATGAATGAGATCGAGAGGATATAGGATGAGGAAGAAAGATATACAGTTGAACATGGGGATACCACTCTAAAGAGAATTCACATAGTGCACTTGAAAGATCATCTAAAGAATATCTTTGAGCCCATGTCCCTACAGAAGACATCGTTTGAAGATTGTGAAACTTTGGAAACTTTCAAATACACTCTTTCATACGAGGTTATGAAGACAAAGAAACAAAAAGGATTATGAAATTGAATAGAGTTACTTGACAAGAAGAAGACATGACTGCAAAGATAAAAGAAAATGAGGCTGACCAAGGTTTATAGATAATTTCTAGAAAAATGTCTACATTCACACCTCCAGCAACAAGGTGCATACCATATCCATAGGATGTAGCAAATTCATCTTGTTATCTTGACAACAACTTCATACCTCGGAATGAAGAGTGCAACACTATCCATGCTACAATCAGGTGAGGAAGAATGTTCATAGCAACAAGATTATCCTATAGTGGAATTCTATGAAATATACATATATGCACCATGGTTAAGCATCTTTTGACTGCAACCAACATCATTCTCCATATATTTCTAAGAGGATAGATCACACATTGACCTGACACAAGACTATGTGTCATCCTTCACCAAACTACATGTATAAGAAGAAAAGAAAGACACATAGTGATCCCTAATAGTTCTTAAAAGGACTAAAGTTCTCCCAAATAGGTTCTCACGTGACATAAAATTGCATGGCTAACTTCTTATATTTGGTCTTAATCTTCTACATCATGCTCATAAGTATGAGACCTATAGTACATGGAGCATCACAATTTATATAACCCTTAGTACCACTCCCCTCAACACCATCTTGATTATCACCATCATGCTCTATGTCCTTAGGCTGATAGTTCTCCTAGTTAGAGTCCATATTCTATAACATCATGCAAAAAAATGTTACAAACATACAGTGTTAGAAACATGATTATAAAACAAAATTGAAAAAAATGTTGAGAATTATTACAAAGTGTATTTGATGCATAAGTGTTTTGAAAATAAGTATACCTATAGTATTGGTTGGATCGTTTGTCAACTATTCATTCTGTGTGACCTTGAAATGTATAATATTCATCTTCTCAACTATCCAATCTATGTTATCTTAAAATGTATAATATTCATCTGTGTTAGAATCAACATATACACTTGGAAAAGCAACTGATAATGGACTAGAGTCATCATACATGTCACAATACTAACCTTAAACTATAGTTTCTTCTATGAACTACTTTTTCCTATGAAAAATAACAAACCATCTTTCATTTGATGAGTCAATAGTATAGAATACTTGCTTCTCCTTTGATGCAATGATGAATGGCTCATCCTCTCCACCAATCATTTAAAAGTTCACTAATTTGAAACCCAACTCATCCACTAGAACTCCTTTATTATTATCACCCCATTTACACATGAATACCCAAACTCTAAAGTTTATGTAATCAAATTCCCATATACTTTGATGACAATGTAATATGACATATTAGCTTCTCATGGACTCTTATCATTCACACTAGAAATGTTTAATGAACACAACAGAGTAACCCCTTTCTTTTGGACTGACTTCTATCATCAAGACATTTTGTGTAGCATGAAAATCCATTTTTGTGACACCCTTTGTATAATATGATACACATTCTTGGTTTTAAAGCAATCCATTTGATGTCCTAAACAACATGATTTGGTATATGACATAGTCTACAAAATATTTTATCATCAAACAAACTAATAAATTTTTGATCATGAACCCTAAAATTCCACCCTTAACTAGATAAATGATATTTTCTTTTAATAAAATTGTTGTGATTGGTCATTATATATTAACTTCGTTGATGTTGTGTAGAATGTGAAAGTGTGCATGTTACCATAGCTCATGACTAAATACTTACACTAGAGCTCTAAAAGTCCCCTTGTCATAAAAAGTATCAATGTGGCATAACTCTTGTTTAGCACAACTATCACTGTAATTTAGAAAATCATTGCAAAATTCCATTACTTCCCTAGCCACATTTCCCTCAATAATACTTGCTTTAGACTGATAATGATTCTAAACATCATTTTACATGGTTAAAAAAGATACTTCCTATGTAAGAAAATTGGACCCAACATCTTCACTTCCCTAGTCAAAAGGACAACAAAATGAACCATGATACCAAAGAATTAATGAGGAAGATACATCTCAAACTAGCACAAGGTAACAACCACTCTCTTTGCAACTTATTGATATTTTCAGGAACTATACCATTGTTTCATACTTCATTGAAGAAGAAACAAATCCTTGAGATTGAGAAACATTTATTTTTTGAAACATATGTCTATAATCACCAGCAAAATATTTTGTGTTAAAGTGTGGCAATCATGACACTTAAGATGTAACACCCTAAAAATTTGAACCTTATAAAGGACCCTAATTTTTTTTATTTCTAAATTGATGATTGAAACATATAATCATCGTATGAAGGATCTAAAATATGTTACATAAACTAAATTTGATCATTGTTGCACTAAATTGAAACTAAATACCATCAATGTAGCCCCAATTATCCAATAATCCACATTTGAGGTTTCATATCAAATTTACCCAATAAACATTCTTTTTATTGCTCATAATTTTGGAATAAATTGGTTTTGATAAGGTAATTATTTACCCAAATATGTATCCTAAAACTAATTTTAAGTAATCTTATAACATTAGTTAAATGACCTAAAAAGAGAAATATGATAAACTAGGTTTGTCCAATCAGGAAACTTACTATATTTTTAGGTTCCTTGTGTGCCAGTTAAGTAATACACAAAATTTGATAAGATTTGGACCTTGCTAGCTAATCCAATTTTAAACTAGAAAAAAATTGACCTAATCTTTATACTTTTGTAATTTGGTTTGAAATCGAATAGCATGTGATTTTTCTATCACACAGTTTAAACTGGGTCAGACTCTCGTAGATCCAATCGTGAGTGGGGTGGTCGTCTCCCACACCTGAGTCTAGTGTGGCTAGGACTCCACTGAATGCCTTTTCTTCTCCTTACTCGAATCCTATTCTCTGATCACATCGGCGAGAAAATATTATATTTTTCATCACTAATGAATCTTCTCGAATCATCATGTCCCAAACACTATAGGATT
Source organism: Alisma plantago-aquatica (assembly GCA_963693085.1). NCBI lineage: Eukaryota > Viridiplantae > Streptophyta > Magnoliopsida > Alismatales > Alismataceae > Alisma > Alisma plantago-aquatica. The sequence goes on along the minus strand of OY856411.1, from coordinate 1,086,996,094 downwards.
TCATGTTCTAGGGTTTGTGATCAGCTAGAATCCCCACATGTTCCCCTTTTTCCTCCTCCTCAGGTGACTCTAGCCCTCTTAGATCACCGATCTATAAAGGGACACCTCCAAAAACCATCATGGATGTAATGGAAACTCACAGACTTAGCCATCTTGCTCTAATCTATTCTCTTCCACCCTAACCTCGAACAACCTCACTGCTACTCATCCACGTTTAATGGAAAGGTGACTCTGACCACCAGAACAAGTAGTGTTGTCCCAGAAGCAATCATCAAATCCACGAGAAGATTTTGGCACCTGCAATTCCGCTGAAAGGTGCCCAATCCATCTTTCCCTTTTTTGCTGCTTTCATGGCCTGATTGAGCAATTCCCCTCTCTAGACCTCGTGTGGTCTCATTTTCTTATTATTTAACTTTTTACGGCATGTACTAAATGTGACAAAAGTGCTACCATTCTCTAGGCTTGCCCTGCTTTACTTCTCCAACCTGACCTCTTGGGTCATCCATGGTGGGAGAGGGCTTTTGGTTCCCCAGACCCCGGAAAGGCCTCATTTAGGCTTATTTAGCTCGCGTGGATGTGAGGAACTCAATGGTAATTCTGATTTCTCACTTGGTTTTGATCTCATAGATCTGGGAATCATAGATTTCAGCATGGTTTCTTTTCTCTTAGTGTTCTGCTTCGTTTTGGAAGAATGATGATCCTAGGAGGAAAACTTCAACGTTACCCTCAATTCTTTCTTACGTTGATCACGCCTCCATGGGGGTAGTCGAGTAATTTTGCACATTGATCCTCTAGGTTGATCCCATGCTTGCAAGTGAGGGCATGTTCCACGTAGGGGAGTGGTATTAGACAAACTCATCCTATCACTAGGCGGCCTATTTACGTATAGTATTAATACATGGATTTTCTTGAGTTTCTGATTGGCCGATAAATGGAAATTCATCTCTTTTTATTGGTACATCCAATGGGTTCAACTTATATATGGATTTTGTTCAATTTTTTGAGATCTAGACAATGAACTAAGTTTTAAAACATGATTCGACTCAGTTTCCCCTGATTAATTAAAGAATCCCAAAACCCTAGAAATTAGGTTGAATATTAATTAATAATGAATGAAATTTGTTATAACAATGAACAATTTTTCTTCTCCCCGCTTGAATCCTATTTTATGATCACATCCACGAGAAAATATTGTGTTTTTCATCACCAGTGAATCTTCTCAAATCAGTAGGTCCCAAACACTATATGGTTTCATGTTCTAAGGTTCTCGATCGACTAGTCTCCCCAAGTGTTCCCCTATTTCCTCCTCCGCATGTGACTTTAGCCCTCTCAGATCACTGATCTATAAAGGGACACCCCAAAAACCACCACAGATGTAATGGAAACTCACAAACTTAGTAATCTTGCTCTAATCTATTCTCTTCCACCCTAACCTCGAACAACCTCGTTGCTTCTCATTCACCTTCAACGTCAAGGTGTGTCTGACAATCAGAACAAGCAACGCTGTCCCAAAAGCAATCATCAGATCCATGAGAAGCTTTTGGCACCTACGATTCTGCCTAAGAGTTGCCCAATCCATCTTTCCCTTTTTTTTTACTTTCACATCATGTTTGAGCAATTCGCCTCTCAAGACCTTTCCAGGTCTCATTTTCTTACTATTTGCCTTCGATGACATGTACTAGACACTCCCAAATCACTACCTTTCTCTAGGCTTCCCCTACTTTTCTTCTTCAACCTGACCTCCTGGATCAGCCATGGCGAGAGAGGCCTTTTGGTTCCCCAAACCTTGGAATGGCCTAGTTTAGGCTTGTTTAGCTCGTGTGGATGTGGGGATCTCAAAGGTAGTTCTTATTTCTCACTTGGTTGTGATCTCATAGATCTAGGAATCACAAATTACAACCTAGTTTGTTTTGTTTCGGTGTTCTTCTTTGTTCTAGCAGAACGATGACTCTAGGAGGAAAACTTCCAACATTGCCCTTGATTCTTTCTTATGCTAATCACACCTACATGGGGATATTCAAGTAATTTCACACCTTGGTCTTCCAGGTTGACCTCGTGCTTGCAAGAGAGCGCATGGTCCATGTGGCAGACTGGTATTGGACCACCTCAACTTGTGGCTAGGTGGCCTATTTACATATAGTATTAATACATGGATGTTCTTGAGTTTCTGATTGATCAATAAATGGAAATTCATATCTTTTTATTGGTACATCCCATGGGGTCAAGCTATATATGAATTTTGTTCAACTCTTTGAGATGTAGACGATGAACTAAGTTTCAAAACCTGATTCAACTCCAGTTTCCCATGATTAATTAAATAATCCCAAAACCCTAGAAATTAGGTCGAATATTAATTATTAATGAATGATAATTGTTATAACTAGGTAATTAGGGTTTTAAGCAATCTTAAGAATGAGATTACGTTTTCATCAACTTAAATAAGCAATAGGATCTTCTCTAAGAGAAAGGTATGTGGTCCATGCACTCTGAACATAATTATTGGTTGATTTTTATTATATGTGTATAATGAATGTTGTGAAGGTATTATTTACTATTTCAATTATTAAAAGTCAATGATTGTATAAGAAACTGAAAGTCATTATTTGTTGTAAATATTTATTGTATCATCTTGCATGAACATTAAGAGCAATCACAAGATTAAGATTCTAAGAGAAAGTTAAATTTTTTAAGATAAAGATAATGATTAAAAGGTAACTTATATAAGATCCTCACTAAGAGTCTCCTCGGAGCAAAACTAAGAGGCATTTTGGTGAATGAGAGAAGAGGCACTCCAGTGCAACCCCAGAGGCACTTCGGTGCAAAACTCGAGGATCCTTATATAGGTTAAGATAAAAGACATAATCTAAAGGTAATTGTTTCATTCTCAATGTTTAAAGTTTAAAGTTTATTTTTTAGTTTACATATTTTCTTTAAAGATATAATATGATCAATTCCACTTACCAATTTGTTTTTATGCATGGCTGGGGGTGTGATGCCCATATGAAAGGAGCAATGTCAAGGATAAAGCCATCTAAGAACCAACTGAAGAAGGAGCTCAAGGACATCTGAGACCAAACATGGTGGGGTGCCAACTATCCATAGAGTAGATTTCCTTTATATTTACGAGACATGTGTTTTATTAATAGTGTGAGTTTTATGTTATGAGAAAGTGTAGAATGAGTAAGAGTAAACATGTTTTTTTTGTTCATGTAAAAGTTATGTTGAGGACTTGAGCACGAGAATTGTTATTTCATCATGTGTTGGTTTATATATGAACTTTGTTTTTATGCAATGATAATCATTTTTGTGACATCTCAATGAGATCTATGCTTCCACTTAGTGTTTGGCATGTTTTAGAAATTGGGGTGTTACATAAGACCTATTAGCATCAGATCCTTCATTGATGCCAATCTAAAGATATTGGCACAATATGCATGTGGAACACTAACATTGAGCAAGCAGTCACAAAAATTATTCTTCTCCTATCTAGATGAATATCACAAAGTTGTCACAAAAAAATGTGGTATCCACTTATAACTTATAATGTTAAATATTCCTTATGCCTATTCCTCATACGTTCACACTATATTTAATGTCATCTTTAGTCTTGTCAGGTATATTCTATAAGATACCCATCAAGTTGTCAAAAACATTTTCTCAGCATACACGACATCAATACAAGCCTTATAATAAAAAAGCTTCAATAAAGAAGATCCCAAAATTGACCTCTTCTTGTATAAATATTTACCACACGTGTGAGTACTACATGATCTCTTACCAAATTCATTGACAATGGGTATTACTTTTTCATTGACATCCTTCCAAAATATATATTTAAGGGTAAAAAGATGCTTATTTAGGCCACCAAATGCTTTAAACAATCTTTAGTAACGATGTAAATTTGGGAAAAATCTTTGTTGAACAAGATATATGATCTTTCTGCCATATTTTAGTCGTATGAAATTTGTGTTTTCCTCACATACGTGACATGCTTTGGATCCAATTAAACTATTAACATATAAATTCTTGTATGGTGGAAGTCTTAACTATGCAAAACAATATAACATGCAAATCAAAGGTCTCTCCATGAGAAAAAACATAAGTCATACCAATTTCTTCCCAGAGTTTCTTTAATCCATCAATCATATGCTCAAAGTAAACATCAATTACATTTTTAGGTTGTTTGGGCCCTGATATCAATATTGACGTGAGATGTACTAATCTTTCAATCACAACCAAGGGACAATATTTTATATAACAATCATAATAGGGTATGTGATATGTTAATTTCTTAATGTGTTGTATGGATTCATTCTGCAAGGACAAAATCCAAGTCCAAAATTCCTCTCGTATTCACCGAATTGAGGGTATAACAAATATATTTTCTTCCATTTTCATAAATTAAATGCATGTCATAGGACCCCATCAGTATTTTCTTCCCTCCTCATGTCAAGATAAATTATGTGCACCTTTTGAATTAGAAAATCAATGTCTCAAACCATGGTATAGTAGATAAATACCACATTACCTTTGCAGGAGATCCATTCTTCGTATTAACCAAATTTGTCATTTTGTACCTTGATTCCCCACATTTTGGACAATCTTTCAAGTTAGTATTCTCCTTTTGAAATATCACATAGTCATTGTGGCTTGCATGTATCTTCTTATCCTCCATTCCCATTGTGCAAAAACATTTTTTCAATGCATGTTGAGATTAGAAGCTTTGCATACATGAAGAATTTTGTTTAACAAAGACAACAAAGATGTGAAACTTTTGTTGCTCCAATATTATTATACTTTAGGGTATACAATCTCAATACAATGCTCAGACTCAAAAAGTTACTACAACCTAAATAAAATTATTTCTCAACATTATGTAGAATGTTTCGATATAAGGAAGGTAGATTAGTAAGATTTACCCCACAACTATCTAGTATCACATCAACTATATTGTTTAATTTATTTTGTTTCCATCAAAATATTCCACCATTTCTTCATACACACAATAACTAGTCGTTGATATTTAATGATTTTAATGTAGGAACATCCCCATTCCAGTACTATTATGTATATCCTTGTATAATACTTATTGAATATGGCATGCCTTCAGATTTCTTTAAGAGTGTCACCTTTCAAGTTGATGCCACCTGCCTACATGGGCAATACAACCTATCTCTAAGTCCTCTAGTATATCCTTCTACAAGTCTTTTAACTAATCAAGATTAATCTCTGTAGTATAGAGATAATGGACATCCAGTGTCGATCCATTCTATAAAATATTTAGAAAAAAATAATTTAGTACTGACCATAGTTGAATGGTTTCACAAATAGTATTAAGAATGCATATTGATGAATGTGTACCATCTATCTCATTCTTGAACACTTCATCTGAGTATTTTACATATAATGTGTGTTTGATTTTCAAGAATATTTTAGTAGCATTTCCTCACAGTTCTACAAGTACGCTGACGTCGATGGGAAAATACCCGCCTAAATATATACCTAGAGAAAAAATGGGAATTATTCTCGAAATGTTTTTCAAAACAAAACATGCATTATAGACTCTCAGCCAAAGTGAAATTCAGTTGTATAAGAATAGTCTTGAACTAGACCATCCAATATTTAACCCTAGTGAGTAAATATTGGATGGGTTTTTAGGCCAATAGAATACATGTATTTATAATGTATATTGATGAATGTGTATCACCTATCTCATTCTTGAACATTTAATATCACAAGAAGGTGTGTAATGATTTTTTGGTTTTCAATCATATTTTGATAGTATTTTCCCATAGTTCTCCAAGTACGCCAATGTAAATGGTAAAGCCCAACTACATATGTACTGAGAGAACAAACAAGGAAATGAATGTCAAAATATTCTTGAAAACCAAAATAACATATTATGCATCACATCCTAAGTGAGATCAAGTGTTCAAGAATAGTGTTAAACTAGCCACTATCCAAAACTTACTCCTAGTGAGTGAATCTTGGATGGGTTTTTAAGGAAACATGATACATGCATTTATAATTCATATTGATAAATGTGTAGCACCTATCCCATTCATTAACACTTAATCTCACTAGTATTTGTATAATGTAAGTTAAATTTTCAAAAATATTTCAGCAACATTTTCTCACAGTTCTTCAAGTACACTGATGTAGGTGGGAAAATACCCACCCTCATATATACTTAGAAAAAAAAAGGGAAAGCAACTATCAAAATATTCTTGAAAACTAAATATACATGATACAATCACATCCTAATTAAGACTAAGTGTTCATGAATATCCCGAACCAAGGAGTATCAAAGTTTTGTCCTATTGAATAAATAATGGACGTATTTTTAAGTCAAAATAATACATGTATAATTACTAAATACATATAATATAGGGTTAATTCATTCATGAATGTTACCTTGACAAATTATATCATTATATAACATAATTAGGCTAATTCATTCATTTGTCATCGGTCAATACAATCATCCATATATTATTCAATAACAATGGTTCATACATACATATTACAAAATAACATCTATATATAAATTTAAACTAGAAAAGCATGGGGTATATCGCTCAAGATAAAAAAAAATCAAACTAGATAATATTTAGATAAAACAATAAGATAAAAAAAAATTCTCATGCCATAGGTGCACTTCTCATCTTGTAGCAAAGACAACAACATGTGCAACAACAATAGTAGTAGTAGATGCACTACTAGCAGGTACAACAGGAGAGGGAGAGAGCTTCTCTTGTTATAGGAAACAAGTTAAAGAGAAGTGTTAGACATCAACGATGAGGGAGAGAGGTAGAAGAAAGGGTGTGCTTGGGAAGCGTAGGGTGCACATTGCGAGGAGAAGATGCATTAGGAAATAGATTCTCTGACAACAGTGAGCTTTGCACAAAGATGTTGTAGTGCAGACAACCATCACAAGGACAAGATGTAGTTGTAGGGAAGGACGAGATGATGATTGGGATGTACTAGTAGTTATTGAGGTCTCTACTGAAACAAAAAGGAAAATTGTGGGTGGAGGAATGGATAAAATGGGTTTCATAGAGGTTATTAGTTAGCATCATGTGTCCTTAATGGTGAGAATCCGGTGCAATAAATAAGAAGTTCATGGGTTTTTGGTTGTATGTCAATTTCACATGCAAAACTAACATTGGAACCACAAATTACTATGTCAGTTAAGATAGAAACCGTCATTCTGTTCTTTCAAACCCTAATTTTGGCCAAGATTGTAGCATTTGTTCACTAGCCCAAACTAACCAAGTAAAACATTTTGGTGGTATTATTTATTTTACAAGTTTGCATCATGGGAAGAATATCATGTCGGTTCCCAGTAGAAATAGATACCCAAAATATATGGAGGGATTATTTATTTCATAGGGTTGTATTATGAGAAAACTATAATATCGATTCCCTCTCCTAAATCACCATTGCATCAATTTAAAACTATTTCTTATAGACAAACCTATAATGTTTGTTTCTAAAGAGAATTAATTTAAAAAACTCCTTTGGAGATAGAATTTATTTTATGACTAGCATTGAGGGATGTCTATGTTGCCAATTTCTAAAAAATGACACAATATTACTCTATCATGAAATTTGTTTGGAAATTAAATCTTGTGGGACACCTATGGAAACTTGGTTTTTCCATGAGAAATTTATGCCATGATACAAGGAGCACCCAAACTTTTCCTCAATGACACATTTCATCTTATTATGATACTTTCTCTTTTACAATTGACACTATTTTTTGTGATGTTATAGGCCAAAATTGTACTAGTGCTCCTATTAGGTTATTTTCCCTTGGATTTTTTATAGGAAGTTGTTCTTATTGGGTTATTTTTCGTTGGATTTTATAAATGAGTGAGGATGGGAAGAATTCCTCAAGATCTTATTCCGGTGCTCCTCCCAAGTGGTGATGTTGACGTCCTAATGGGAGTTCTACCACAACCTAGATTTGTTAGTGATACTATAGTAGAATAGTTATAGCTTTATGGTTTATTTAGGAACAACATCTTTTATTTCTTGGCATGCAAAGTTATATAAACCTTTATGAATAGTCACATGAAGTGTATAAAATCTCATCTGCATTTGGGCAGATCTTATTGCAATATAGCTCAAGATTCAACCCAAAGCATATCATTTTTAATAAATAATTTGATCAAGGTAACCACACAAGAACTAGAACCTTAGAAAAAAGTCAGTTGATTGTTTGACTACTCTAAAATTGTAGTAATAAAAATGATGGATTAAGTTATATTTATCAATTGATGAAAGCAATACAGTTGGATGGGTTTCATCACTACTACCTATTTTCATTCTCCCATTGGATCACAAATAGCATGTACATACATACATTGAGGTTAGGTAAATTTCCCCCTTGGTATTAATATTAAAACCAAAAAACTATTATTTTATGCTCTTTGTCGCGTTACCTAGAGAGCAATTACCTATCACCTCAGAAAACACCTATTTGAAGTTATCGTCAAGTAATTAACATGATCCAAGTGATATCAAATCTTAGATTTTGAAGTTTTTACATCCAATATTAGATGAACAAGCAAAAAACTTGGACAAATTATATTTTCAATCATAAAATGTGTGATTCAAAACTAAACATTGTTCTTACTAGAGTCGATGTAGTAGAATGAGAAAAAATAGGTTTCTAGGCTATTTCCTACACCCAGTGAGGGAACTACTTTTACATGGAAATAGTAACAATATTAATAGGGGTAAAGGAGAACTAAACTCATCATCAAAGTAGAAAATGGTGTGACAGTTGCAAGTGTGACTGCCTATATTCATTGATGGAGAAGAGGGCATCGAATGAGCGGCAAGATGCACACTAGACATTTGTTGGGTGGCCCTATTGTCATTGATTTCTTTACTTTGTAGACTAGATCTTCTATTGTGGAGATAGAGTAGGTGTATGGCGATGGTGGTTCTAGTCTGTTGATGTGTACATCAACTAATGGAAATTGTCGATGGAAACCAAAGAAGAATGTTGAAAACTTATTTGATAGCCTAGATCCTGCAATAGAAGATCATTTTTGTTGAGGCCATGTCCATGTAATTAAAGATTGAGGAGTAGGGCTTATTTCTATCCATAACTTCCTATAGTTAAGATGTTATTCATCATGAATGGGAGGACAATTATAGAAGGAAGACAAGGGGTCTTGCGACTCATGGAGTTCCCATTGGTAGATCGACAAGGAGTTACTTCATTGGTTGATGGAGGTATTGACATCATTGAAGGAGGATGATAAGTCATATGTTGAAATGCAATATTCCCATTAGAAGGTGGTTGTTGAAGTTTGATCGATAGACGTTACATGAGCATCATCAGTTGGAGGGTGAGCTTCGATCGTAGGTCTTCTATGCTGAGTTTTCATTAGAGGATGATCAAGGAATTTTCATCAATTCATGTAGGTAGGAGTCCTATCAGTTGGTGGATGTAGGTTCTTCATAGGTAGACAAACTCTCTGATTTCATTGATAGAAAAAACATTAGAACTTTTATCAATACATGACTGCCTAGTGTGTCATCGCTTGTCATAAGTTGGAGACAACTGATGGAAGTGTTGTATGATGTGAATTGATGACAATTCTATTAAAAAAAACCCACCTAGGGGTATTGGCATAAGACATGTTCCTGCACTGATGAAGGAATTGATTCATGTATATAACTCTCTATATTATGATACCTTACAATGTCTAAATGTTTATTTTATTCATATACTCGATAATTTGTAATACAAAACTTTTTCATTCTTGTTCTATGTGTTGTTACCCAACCTCTCAAACATAGGTGTCCTAAAGGATGAGATGTCTCAAACGGAACTTGTACTAAGAAAATGAGCTTGAGGATAGCTTGAGACGACTAGTTTGACCTCTACCCTAGTTCTTTGTAAAAATTAGATGTATCCTTTATCATTTTATAATACAACCCTTAAGGTGAGTAGCCAGGTAAGAAAAATAATGTTGAAATATTAATTGAATAAAATTTTGTAAAATGTCTCTATTTTTTATATTATATTTGATACAAACTACATATTTTTCATAATACTTAGTAACGTCCTTAGATTGGTTGGGCTTACTCCTTAATTAAGTAAGGAGTTGATCCCCTCTCGAGTTCCATATTTACATAACCTCTTCATTATCTTCGTGATGTATGTGTTGTGGCTCAAGCTAAGAATCCTAGTAGATCTATCTCTCTATATCTTGGTACCTCAAATACATGTTGCTTCAACACACACTTTCATTGAGAGACAATTTATCCAAACACAACATTCCCTTTGACATAGTTAAAATATCAATTTCCTCAATATGTAATCCACATAAAAGGGGAAATAATGTAATGCTATCACTATCATTCTTGTAATTACATGGTTTATTTTCATTCTTGATGAACACAAACTCTTTCTAGACTCATTAACATGAATATTGTAGTTCCAGATCATTTTTACTTTTCATGGACATGGCTTTCAATCATAAACATTTTTCAAGATTCACTTAGAGAATTAAAACACTTAGCTTATGTCATGCACACATCCTTCAGAGAATTCCTTTTAACTAATGTAATTTTGACATCCATTTGATAGATATCTTACTAATGATAACGTGGAATGGTAATCATGATCCTAACAGATTTCAAAATAGTGATTGATGATGGATTCTCACAATATTAACACCTTCAACTTGTCGAAAACCTTTCACCAAAAAAAATACATTTGTAGAGGTCTATATATATCCATCCATGACAATTTTCTTGAAGACCCTCTAGAGCCAAACAAGTTTTACCCTTAATGTGGTTCTACAAAGATCAATACTATGATGGAAACTTAGAGTCCATTTCGTATCTTAATACCTATAATGTTATACCCAATATCAAAAATCATATTGCTTCCTCAAAGGTGCTAATCTCATATACAACAACTCACTTCATTGGTTGTTTATGTTAATAAGTGTCTCAAGACCCTACATATATAGACCATAAGACATCGGGGCAATACCATAAAATACATGCTCCATAAATATACGACATGAAAAATCATTCTTTCCTAGACAATAAATAAAGATAATATTTCTTCATAGGGCATATAAACAATTATTATTTTTATGTGTATGAAATATCTGAGGTAGAGATAAGGTATATATTCCTATAGCATAACAAAAATATTTACCCCATTGGCATATCATAATTCCACAACTTATTTCAATATTATCTTGCTTTTTGTCCAAGCTTTCATATGAAATATATGTGAAATCCATATCTTGTATCGAAAATCCTTGATAAAGATATAGATTAGTTGGTCTCAATAACATATAAACCCAAATTAGTGATCTCCATCTCCTTTTGCTTCTTAAGTTCGTCTAGGTAGAGTGGTCAATGTCTCTTCCAATGTCTAAGTTTTTTATAATAGTGACAATTTGTGTCTTTCTTACTTCACTTTGTGTTCAGAGTGGAAAAATGGGATCTACACTGGCAATATTTATTATCGTTAATATTCCCCATGGTTTATCCTTTCATTGTATTAGCCATTAAAATATAGGTCATGATCTTCTTCATGTTCAAGATAGTTGTTTGCAACATACTGGGTAGTTCTGGAAATGAATCTAACATTTCATAAATGTTATAGTCCATGACTAGTTAGTTTTAGGACTAAAGAAATGATTGTAGAATCAAATACATTTCCAACGCTTAGCCCATGGGGAAACTAAGTCCCTCTTGGTATTTTGCATATTTAGTCTTAGCATAGAAAACAAACATTTGATTGGAAACAATATATTTCTCATAGGTGTGTTTACCAAAAGTGGGCTTCTCATAGATTTTGATAGTGACTTAGTTTTGTATAAAAATATAATACTAAAGAACTAATGGACATTGTAGCCTTTTTTCGTATCTTCTTCTTTTTCATGTAGAAATGAAGTTTTGTGATGATGCTACACATGAATTCATAAAAAGGTTGTACAAGAAAAAATCTGAAAACATTACATAGTAATTTTATGCCACATAAATAAGCATTGATTTAAAATTATATCATCAAAGTATAAATGCAATATCATAAGGAAATTCAAAAAACCAGTTTAATTAGGATGCTAACCATTATTTTACTAATAACACAATAACTAAGGTCAAAACATAGTTTGCATTGGTCTCTTTTAAGAGATTTAGGACAAACACTTTCAAACAAATGAGACCAATTGGAAAGGAACATAAAAACAAAAAGACCTAACTTTTGAAACAAAATTTTCATATTTAGTTTTATTTTCCAAAGGGTGGGCATGTATATGTTAGCATTAAAGATTATATAATCAATTATATATGCATGAAATATGTTGCCATTGAGTTGCAACTATGAAATCAAGTGAAACATATAAAATGTAAGGTGTTGTGCAATTCAATTTTTAACTCGCTCCAAAAACCCGACATCTATATTCTATGTTTTAGATAACCATATACTTGAAAAATATCGTCCAATATTGAAAAGAACCCTAAAAAATTGGCATCCATATATATCCTAAAGTTATAATATTAGATATGGTAGAATCAAAGGTACATATTTTAGAATTTGAAATCTCAAAGAAATCTTTGATGATAATTTTAGCTTGCAGATAACATTTCCTACCCCTGTATGACTCCCAACCAAGGCAATGGTTCTATGAATATAACTTATAGAATGATTAGGTAAAAATAAAGTTAGCATTTGGTCTCCTTTTGATATAATTCATGACATATATTACGAAATATAGGAAGGGATGTTGATTACATACTAGGTGAATTGGGTTGCATTATATAATATAGGAACTAGAGTGTTATGCCCTATTAACCACAATCACTAGGAGTCATCAATAAATTGGTGACACAAAATTGTTGTAAGAAAATTAATAACGTAGACCTAAACACTTGGATAAAAAATGGGAGGGAAAAATGTGATCTACAACTAAGTTTGAGGGCCTAAAAATAAAATTTTAAGACAATATGGGTACTATTACTATGGAAGAGTATTGGATTGGTGAGCAGTTGTGTTTGGGTGAGGCTAGGGTTTAATTTCACCCTATGTAGACTCATATAGTATTGCAATAGGAAAATTGCATGAAATTTTGATTATATGGTAAATGACTTTATCAGTGAAAATATAACATGGGAAGAATAAAAATTGGTGTCATGCAACCTATTGGGTAGTTGTGTGGAAAGTAATGATTGGATTCAAGATGTTCTACCTATCGGGTAAAGAAAGATATATGAAAGGATGTCACAAATACCCAAGGGAAGGGAAATACAGGGTAAAATGAAGCCCACTACTCTTAGTACTAAAGTGTCTTTACATTTGGAAACAAACCTTTTATGTAATGCGATAATACAATTGCCAAATCGCCATTGTTGCAAAGAAGGAGGCATATGTAACTAATAACTAATGATGACTATAAATTTATATATTGTACAACAATGTTATATGAAAGAACCTAAATCTTTTTTGCTTCTATAGATGCTTCTCCTTCTATTTGAAGAAGATGCCTTTCGAAATCATGATGCAAAGGTCTTTTGAAACATCAACTATACAACTAGTCTTAGTTGAGTTACTATATAAAAATATTCATAACATAGATTACATTTTAATGAACAAGAAAAACATGGTTAATTAAACATGTATACCTTATCAAATTAGTTAGTTAAAAACATTACTTATATTAACAATCTAAAAACATCACATCACGTGAAAAAAATAAAAACATGATTATCGAATTAAGCACATTACATGATATGAACAAAAATAAAAATATCACATTACCAAATTCAAAATATTACATGACATGATGAACTTTAAAATACTACAAGGCCTAATTGAAAACTTTACATGAAAATGATCCAGGGATAAGTACATGTGTGTCTGTTATGACCCTTTATTCCACACCTATGACAATGGAACAAAGCTTAATTTTCATAAACATCCATTGATGTGTGCACTCTTCTAGTCTTTGGTCTTCCTTCCTACCTTTTGACAGTTAGACATTATAAGGAATAATTTTTTCTATCTTCATTAGAAGTTGTCTAAGACCTCTATTCAAGAACACCAAGAAATTCTTCTACATTGAATCATAATATGATTGATTTTTCCAATATATGCTCACAAGTTGGTTGCAACCATAGTTGAACGAAGCTACAACAACCCAAACATGAGATCATGGCATTGACTTCCACCATTTCATCACAACAAGATATGACAATATGTGCATACATATCATCGACAAGGAACTCATAATTGTTAAAATAAAGTGTGACTCTCAAGTTGTGAGTATCCTAATTGACTTTAATAAGTGTCTTTTCAAGGTTATTAGGAATTGTATTCCCTTCATTTTCTATTCCTTTGTAATAATATGCCTCTTTAGCCACATTTAAATACATATCGGGCCTCTATCAAATATGAGACACCACAAGATGGGGCTTTACATATGTCAAACAATTTTTAGCAACTATATTGATGGTCCTCGTAGCAGGCATGATATAGTTAAATTCACATTCATGTATCGTAAAGCCTAGTCCCCACATGAGTTTGTTTAAGTATTCAGATTTGAATCTGTTATGGAATCTCTCACAAATATGACATAGACAACATGGATGTTTGTAGTGACCCCCTACTACTATTATCTTCATCTTATGTGGACTAAATAAGCAAGGGTCATTACTCTATTTCCCAGAATCCAAATTAAATATATATAACCAATAATATTCAATAATTTCATTCATAAACTTTGTTAGATAATAGAATAAAAGATATTTCCCCTAGAATGAGTTACATAAAGTTTTTAAGGGAGATCTATACATAGAAAGAAACAATACTATCACCTAACTAATCCTCCAGATAATCACTAACCATATGATCTTTTGATGTATTCTTATGGATTTCCATAGTTTCAAGATTTAAATAAAGTTTATATTCTAAAATGCCTACAAAAGGGTATGCAATTAGTATTTGTCAATATTGAGTACATGGGTGCATATTAAAAGGTGTGCATATTTGGATAACACTATATTAATCATATCAAGCAATTATTAAAAATATTCAAGATTGATAATTTTTGTTTAATTCTCTAGACTATGTATGTTATATTTTTAGGGTGTAACAATTCACGTGTTCCATCATGGGCCCTAGGGTTTCTATCAAGCATCAAAATTCATGGTGTCAATTTAACATTGGACTTCCCACAACACTATCATTGGATTTTTACTCATTTCGTCAATGACTATTCCTTGGTTCCTAGAAGTATGAATATCCTTGAACTACCCTTCAAAAAGTGCATGTTGGGTTAAGAAAACTAATATATACTTACATAATACACATACAACTTTATAACTGAACTACAATCAAAATAAACATCTAACATCTTAATTATATGTTATATCAACAAACAAGATACAATTTTTTATTCATAAAATAATCATGTACCTTTTCAACATGCGGAACTTTTAATACAAGTAATAAATATCCACCAATCAAGTTCAGATCCAATCAAGAGTTATCCAAATCAGTAAATATGAAATGTTCAGATAGCACTAATGTATCATCATTGTATTCAAATACTGTGGAATAGGTCAATTATTTGTCCTAGAGGTCTTGTTTAGGGTTGAATTAAGGTTAGGATAAGGTTGCACTTAAAAACCTTAAATCTTACACATTATTGATCCCAGAAAGAAAAACTCCAATAAACATCGCATGTAACCCTAATCTTTAAATTTAAAATAAGGTTTCATTATCAATAAGCAACATAAAATTATATCCTATTCAATAAGGCATACATCATTATTTCATAGAATTAGGGTATGCATAAAATTATCATTTGATATTCGTCCCTTAAGGAGCTATTTTTGTATATAAGACTGAATTGGGTCATGTACCCCTTGTTTTAGTGTCTACATATTTTTCTAACAAATATGATATGTATTATGCCTATATTTAGATCTAGGGTTCATTTTCTACATTTTCTGTAAAATTAATAATGTGCTAGAAAATCACAACCCACTTGAACTAAGTGGGGCCCAACCTAAAAAGATTTGAATCCAGGAATAATTACCCCTTTTTCCTTATGTAGTGACCTAGCATGTCACACAAATTCGGGCATGAAAGTAATTACCTAAAAAGGATTGTTCTCCCAGGGTTCACATGCAAAGTATCTACCCAGGGAGTCATACCAGAGTTGACCCAGGGCTACTAGAATTGATAACCATGGCCAAGGGATAGGTTCAGTCGGATAGGACTCCCAGATGCCATTGAGCCTTCTGGCTCACGGTGAGATGTCTGATTTGGTACAATACATGATCTCCTTAAAAGTAGATGGGGGAGAGAGATCATACTAGGGTTTGGGGTATCCTTGGGCCCTTCTAATGCTTCAATCTCCATTTTGGGCTATTTGTGAAGCCTCACGCTAAGTAAATTGGTTGGGACCAATTGTGAATCACCATGGTGAGGATATCATTTCTAGAGATGATGGTGGAATTCATTAGTGTGTTGTAGGTTATCTGGTAGGAATTTGAGGAGTGCTACAGTTTTAGGGGGCTAAGGGTGACTACTGTACAGTCAAGAATTGGCATCAGCAACATGTCCTACTTCTTGGAAACTCTTAGAATTAGGCATTCTCATTATGGGAGGAGATAATGGCTACAATGAGGGGTTTTTGAGTTTAGTCCAACTTCCCAAAGCTAATGGGACAAATCCCAGGAAAAAATGGTGGTTGGTGGACAGAGAATAGGGTCAGTGGGAGTATGAACCTCAAGCAACTCCTGGATAAAGGTAAATGATGGATGTGACTCATAATATTGTTGACCCACGTAAAAGGTCAATTGTCACATGTGTGTCACGCCGAATGTTGGGCCTAGCCAACAACTTAGGTCTAAGCAATAATCTAACTCTGATTTGTATTGGATTTATCCACTACATTCCAAATTTATTAGTAACTGTTAAATGTAGCAATGTATCTAAAAGAATCTAATTAATTGCAACATTTATGGTCACTCTATTATCTAGTGTTATCCTACTATGACCACTTATCCATCACTAGACTAAAAATTAGACTCATAAAGATTTATTTGATATTTGAAACTTGGCATTCAGGAATGAGGGGATAACTTTAATTGTTTATCCACGACATCAACCCACTTCGAAACTTTTATAATTTAGTTAAACCTTCATGATTCAATTAGAAATAATATTAATAACATAAGGCAAAAAAGATTGTTTTGGAGGAATTGCATTTCATGAACTTATTTGTGACTTCAGTAGACATAATTAAAAGATTTAAGAGGCAAACATTTCATTGTTTGAATTACCTTAAAACTCATCAAAGTTTCAAAATTCCATGTTTATAGATCCTTCCCTCCTTATTATGATTCCCCCTTAAAATTTGGTCCAGTTAGAGAACACATGCGTTTGTTCTTTTTGTGTGTTCATCTTCAGCTCCAATTTAGCTTCAACCTCGCCATGCTATTTTCATAAATCTTTAACCATCTCAATTCATTTATTTCTAAGATACTTCACCTTTGAATCCATGATCCTTGATGGTTCCATGGATAGTAAAACCTGCTTGGAAGCTCTAATGATTCTATATTTCAACACATTAGTAGGATCTTTCACATACACTTAGATAGGAAATGTGGAAACTATTTGAGCTATGGGCTCTATAGGGGTGTGAATAGAACTAAAGCCACTCAAAATGAACACATTAGACCTTCAATATATTTTCTAAAATATATTGCAATATTGAAAAGTAAGGCAGAGAGAGATCGAGAAAACACCAAAATAAGGCTAAGATGTATAATGGTTCCAACATCCAAACTTGAAGATGTACATCCTATTGACTTGAGAGTTATACATTGTCCATATTTTAGTAATGACTTAACCATTACATTCATATGTATCTAATATGTTTGTTCAATATTGATTTCAGGCTTTAGGTACATGAAAAGGATCAAATTACACAAGCCCTAGCTTGTCCAAGTTCAAGTCAAAAGTAATGCAAATGCACTTTTGTGGAAAACACTCCAAACCACCTTAGAATATATTTGTAATCATTTGTATTGATGATATGACTTGTAACTAAGATGAGAAAAAAATCAAGGACAGTTAATTCCATCATTTGATCACTTAAAAATCACTTTGAAAAAATTGTCACATCAACGTAATCGATCGTGTTTGAATCTTGACCGATCAGTGATGGATTTTTAGAAATGGATCCATCGATCGAGTTGTACACTCACATAACTCTACTGACCAACTTACTGACCAAAGTTTATTTTATCTAGTCTGTTAGGTTACCCCAGGACAAACTCGACGGATAGTGTGAAAATTGACTTTGTTGATTAGTGGATCAATCGAGTTACCTTTATTGAAACTCGACTGAATGTACTATACAAAAAATGCAAAAAAGTATTCCAATCATTAGAAAGTTATTAGAAATTGAAATAGTTATATTACAAGTTGTAAAAAATATATTTTTCATTCTTAAGTGATCCCACAGTTAAAGGAACACCCCCAACTATAAATAGGACCTCTTGTAGTTCATTCCAAGGTTTCTCATTCATCCTATCCTTGGTCCTTGCTATAGATGAGTGTGCTTCAACCCTTTGAGCCCTTTTATCACTCTCATTTACAAAGCATTTTGTGATTATGAGTGAGTTAGGCATGGTTTAAAAGAGCTAACTCAATGTTATCTTATAAAGATCTCCATCTTCCCATTCCTCTTTCTCAAAGAGCAAAGGCTGAAGTGATCTTCTCCGAGTGAAGGAGGAGTTGATGTTCTTCTTCAAAGCTGAAGAAGGTGTGAAGATCTTCTGCAAGTGAAGGATAAGGACAAGGCAGAAGATTCAAGAAGAGTGGGTAATCCCTGCGAGGCCAAAGACTTGATACAAATGTGGGTAAGTCCTTGTTGAAGACTGAAGACATCTTGATTAAGTGGGTAAGTCCTTGTGTAGGTGGAATACTCTTGTCTCAGATAGGTAGGCCCTTGGATGTAAGGTGGTCTTCTTGTATCTCTTATAATGGAATATAAGTATACATGGGTTGCAAAGTGCTAAAGGTTGACCTTTATAGGTAGTGGATTGATGGTCTCCTAGTTTGGAGATTAGAACCACTCTAAACACCTTGTCTAAGTGTTTGTTTCAATCTCTCTCATCCTTGCTATGATTCTTAGATAGAACTTCAAATTCAGTTTTAGCTTTTGGTTTCAATTGATATAATTTGACAGTCTAACTATTCTTGTGATAAAAATTGAAGATCTATTCACACCCCCTATACCATTAGACCCAACAAGTGGTATCTGAGCAAGGATCATCTCCAACAAATCTCCTATGAGATGAGAAGATGTATGAGAACCTACTTGGTTCCCTCAACCTATAGGAAGGTTTCTCCATGTGCCCCCAGTCTTTGATGACACCAACTTCCTCTATTGGAAGCGGGGGATGCAATTCTACATTCAAGGGGATGAACTTTGATATGTGGAAAGTGATGATTACATCCTACAAGGAGCCAATTGGAGTTGTATCAACTTGGGATGAAGCAGCCCTAAACAATGCACATCTCAATGCCAAAAGGAATCAGCATCCTCTATTCCACCCTCACTCCATCTGAGTTCAACCACATCTCCTTATGGGATACAACCTATGAGATATGGAACAAATTGTGTATCACTTATGAAGGCACAAAGCAAGTGAAGGAGGCAAAGATCTACATGTAGAACAACCTCCTAGATAACTTCAAGATGGGGAACAAAGAAGGACTTTTCGAGATGTACTCAAGGCTCAACATCATCATCAATGACCTAGCTACTTTGGGACATACTTTGGATAGAGGAGAAATCAACCCAAAGATCTTGAGGTCTCATCCAAAGAGATGGGAGTCAAAGGTGACCTCCATTGAAGAAGTAAAAAGTCTTAGAGATCTTCCAACCAAGGATCTTATTGGTAATCTGCAAGCTCATGAGCCAAGACTTGACAAGCAAGAAGAGGAAAAAAAGCAAGAAGAAAAAGAATCAAGGAAGATCAAAGATAGTGCCTTCAAATCTCTAGTAGAGGTTCTTATCCTTCAACAACAACTTGCTTGTCGGACGTCTCCCTCCTCCTCAAGTGAAGATGATGGTCGTAGTGATCATGAAGCCAACTTCTCCAAGGGAAAACACTTCAAAGGAAAGTAATCTTCTACATCAACTCCAAGGAGCTACAAGTGTGGTCAGAAAGGATGCTACAATAGTGAATGTCCTAAGGATAAAAAGTCACACCACACCAGCTACAATAAGGAGGAGGAGTACAAGAAAGATATCAAATACAAGAGGAAGGATAAGAAGGAGAGGAGGCATAAAGACACAACTCATGCAGTTTGGGAAGGATCATCCTCTAGTGGCTCAAGCTCTGATGAAGATTCAGAGTGCCACCTTGCACTCATGGCCTCTACAAGTGAAGATATTAGTGAGGTAAGTGAGGTAAGATTGCATGAGTTAGCTAAAGAAACTCTTCTTGACATGCTTGTTACTAACCGTTCTTCTTTTTCCAGATATAGATGTAAAAAGAAGAGGTTGGGTAAAATCATTGATGACTTGTATTCTAAACTTGATATTCTTGAGAAAAATGAATAAATTCATCTTGAAAGCATTGATTCCTTACCAAGCATATTTCTTGATCTTGAGCTCCAATACAATGGAGTTGAAGTAGAGAATTGTGTCTATTTTAATAATATTGCATCTCTTAAGTAAGACAACCAAAAGTGCCTTAATCAACTTGAGTTAAAATTGAAAATGCTTAACTTAAGCTTATTAGTGATGCTCTTAGAGATGAGAGAGATGTTTATGTCTAAGAAATCCAATTGCTTAAATCTGAAAATGCTAGGTTACTTGTTCAAGTTAATGATTTATCTACTAGATCTATTTTGCCTAGTAATGATGTTTCTTACATTACACTTGAAAAAGATTCTTATTTGACTAAAGCCCTCTGTTTGGAGTACAGCCTTGTACATGTTAGATATGATCTTGATAGCTTGTCTTGTACTGTTATATCTCTCACTAATGACAATCATTGACTTAGAGCCTCTCTCTGTAGAAATTCCTCAAAGGGAAAAAACCCCTTTATGAAATCCTTGAACATTCTACCAAACAAAGTGGTACTAGTGGTTTAGGATTTGTAGGGGGAGCTCCTAATGGCAAGAGTAAGGCTAAAGGTAATAAAAAGAGTAAGGAAACTTCCTATTTCATTAGAGAGTCTTCTGTCCCTAAGAATCCTATGATTTTCACTCACTGTAAAAGTGATGATCAATATTCTACTTTTTGTCCTTACAAGCCTAAGGGGACAAACCCAAAAATGAAATGGGTCCCAAGCTAACACGGGATCCCAAAGTTTGAGTTGGGAACCGACACTCTCCTTCCTTGCAGGAAAAAGGTAAATATATTCTTGATAGTGACTGCACAGAGCATATGACAGGTGATACAAGCCATTTCAAAAATTTCACAAATAAGAAAGGAGGTTTCGGTCACTTTTGGGGACAACAAAAAGCTAAGGTAAAGGGTGAGGGTGATGTAGGTGAATCCTTGTGTATGAAGAAATTTCTTTTTGTGGAGGACCTACAGAACAATTTAATATGTGTTAGTCAATTATGTGATAATGGTTAGCTTGTCCTATTTACTTCCTTTAAATGCTTTCTCCTAGATTCCCTCACATATAATTTCATATAAAAGGGAACTAGGAATGGTAATCTTTATGTTATTGTGCTTGACTCTATTAAGATTATTGTTGGTAGATTCCTAGTAGTAAATTGAAATGATATTTCTCATTGGCATCGTCGGCTAGGTTATGTAAATATGCATCAATTGAAGATGTTGAGCAAAAAGGACTTGGTCAATGGACTTCCCAAATTGGATTTTGAAAAGGATGAGGAATGCTAACCTTGTACCCAAGAAAAGCAAACCAAGTCCTCCT
The DNA here is from genome assembly GCA_963693085.1 of Alisma plantago-aquatica. Lineage (NCBI taxonomy): Eukaryota > Viridiplantae > Streptophyta > Magnoliopsida > Alismatales > Alismataceae > Alisma > Alisma plantago-aquatica. The sequence continues at coordinate 1,086,974,128 of OY856411.1, read as the reverse complement.
TCATATCCAAAGGAGTCCTTAGTACCAAGAGAGATCTTGAACTTCTCCATATTGATCTATTTGGACCAATGAGAACTCAATCGCTTCATGGTTCCAAGTATTGTCTTGTTATTGTTGATGATTTCTTTTGATATACTTGGACATTCTTTCATGTTTCTAATAGTGATATGCTTGATGTTTTCTCTAGATTTTACAAATGAGATGAAAACAAAGCTTCTTTCCAGATTGTTTTGATCCATAATGATCATGGGGGAGAATTTGAAAATGATCTTCTTGAACACTTTTATGAAGAATCAAGCTATGCAGATAACTTCTCTTCACCTCTAACACCTCAAAAAAATGGGGTTGTAGAGAGGAAGAGCAGGTCACTATAGGAAATGTCTAGGACAATTCTATTATTATGATACTCTAAAGAAATTTTGGTCCAAATCCATTAGTGTTGGGTTTTAGGGGAGACAGAGAAGGCAGTGGAAACAAAATTTTTCTCTCTCCATATCCCAAAATGAAGGAATCGCGTCAACGTCTATATAATAGGAAAGATGGTTTGTAGAGGCATACCTTGTCCTGAGGCTTGCTCGGCGACGATACCTCATGACTTGAGCAGTCTTCACCTCCGGTCTTGGACGGTTTCTGTGCAGCTCCTGGTCTCACCAGGACTGTCGGGATTGACAGCTGTCCTCTGAGCAGTAGAAGTCTCTTGCCTCTGTAGTCATCCACACAGACTTCCTAGAACGCCAATCTCCTTTTTCCATAAGGAATCGGAAGGTGTCACACCCTCCTGTCGGTGTACTACTCACCGACACACTCTCCTGCAACCAGTTGCCTTTCTGTAGTTGTCTTTCCCTTGTTGTGCCTCCCTTATCGGGTAGCACTTGCTCGGGTTCTCTTGGTTACCACAACTAGAGAGAACGAAAACTTTACAGAGCAACTAGTGTTCTGAGTTGTACTTTGAGAAGCCCCCAACACCCCTATATTTATAGGAGAGTCATGGGATAGGGTTCTCTACCCCGGGTAATACGGGACTAAAGAAGGAGTAGAAGGGTTTGAGATTTTCCACAAAATCGGACAAACTGCGCCAGTTGAACCAATCGTTTCAACCCTGAAATGGTCAGTTGGCGACCTCAGCCGATTGTTTCACACCTGAAATGATCGTTTAGGGCATATGAGCTGATTAGTTCATGCTTGAGCCGATCGGTTCATGCTCTTGGTCCAACTTGAATTGACTTTCCTTGTTTGTTTCCAAATAATCAACTATTACTCCTTGTCCAAATAAAATTTGACAAGTGAAACGAACTTGGTTGGTCAGCCGACCAATTCAACTAAGTGAACTGATTGGTTCATCACCTGAGCCACTCGGCTCACCAGCCTGAGCCGATCGGTTCATCTCCATGAGCAGATCGGTTGTGTAACATCCCTGACCTGGGTTATGTACTAACCCTAGGTGTTTTGCCTAATAAAGTTGATTAGATGCTTTCTCTTATCTTTTGAAAAGTAATTAAGGCTCTTGAGGAACTTATATTTCATTTTCAGTCCTTTTTGAATAATGTTGGAACATTGTTTTGTTAATTTTGGACTAAAGTGCAAATTACCCAAGTTGAGGGGTTAACTTGCAAATTGCACATGATAATATGTTCCTCTAATGTTTAGACATCATAAGAATGAATATGATGTAGTGGTATGGTTTCCACAAGCTTGGGCATCAAGATAAAGCTTGTAGAGCAATCCTCGTACATTAAATTCTAGTTTTGGTGTAATGTGCAATTTACCCAAAACCTAGGGTTCAATATGCAAAATACCACCTCTAGAGGGTCTCTCATGTTTCTTGGCATCAAGTAGAGAAAAGAAAATGAGAGGGGCGCCTCATTTGAATTATTATGGAGGAGAGAGAATCTTGACATTAAAATAATCAAGATTTAAGCATAAATGGAATTTTAATTTAATTTAATGCAAAAAGAAATAAATTAATTAAGGAGCCCTTCAACCAAAAGTTGAAGGATGTGTTTGCAATAGTTTTGGACGAGCTTGTGCCTTGCTATGGCACAAAAAGATCTTGGTTGAGTGGAAGCCACTCACATTAATATAATAAAAAGTAATATCCACTAAAAGGTTGGATATTAATATAAAACTCTTTAAGGTGCTTAATTCCTTTTCCATTAATTCTTGGATAATGAAGAGGTTTTGTAAGATAATGAAGGTGGCTTCTTGGCCAAGAAATGGAGGGGAATTTGGTGGAAATAATTTCGGAATTTAAGGAAATTAATTCCTTTTTCTCTTTCCTTGAAAATCCTTATACTTTTCTCACCTTGCTTCGGCCGACCAAGGGAGAGCTCAGGAGCAGGAGAAGGATGACCATAACCTGTTGGTAAGTTTTGATCATCTTCTACCTTGTATTCATGGTTAAAACCCTAAATCAATGCTTGATTATTGGTTTTCTTCACTCGATTTCCAATCCTAGCCAACTTGTTCATCCAATAGCACAAGAACATACCTTGGGAAGTTGCTGGAACTCCATCCACCATTAGAGCCATGGATCTTGGAGCTTGGAATTAGATTTTGAGGTGGGTTTTATAACTCAAACCCTTATACATTAGTATTGCATTCCATTATTCAATAATCGTTGGTTATTTCCTTCTATTTGTTATTCATTTGGTTCATTGCTGAAGATTCCATGAGGAACGGAAGCAGTGCTTGGTTGAACGGAGGAAGATGATGATAAAATCATCATAGATGCTTATCAAAAGAAAATTCTAGGTCAAACGGTTTCCATGGTTTCTCAAACGGTTTACCAAACCGTTTGGGAGCAAACTGTTTCAAACCGTTTGAGGGGAAATGGTTTCACCAAACCGCATGAGGGCAAATGGTTTCAGACCGTTTGGAGGTGTTGACCAGGGTTGACCATTTGGAAATTTGTTGCTAATAATTTTGGTTAATGATTCACCAATTATAATTGATTAGTTCCAATCAGTTCATGAGTTGAATTTCAATCAATCACCAAAACCCTAATTGGGTTAAGTGCTGATTTCTAATTTGATTAAGTTGGAAACTTGGGTTGATTAACCCAAACGGTTTCAAAACCATTTGGGGATCACCCAAATGGTCTCAAGACCGTTTGGAGGTCACCCAATACCATTTGTAGGTCTAGGGTTGAGTATGGTTAGGTGTTTGAATATCTATAGATACCAAGTTGATTTGCTATCAAATGCTGATTTGGTGATCAATCCAATGATCCAAACCCTAATTGCATGACATGGATTTGGGTGATGAGAAGGGAAAAAGGTCTCAAGACCATTTGGATGTCATCCAAATGAGGTACCTCAAGACCGTTTGGGGTCAGGTCATGTACACTTTGGATGGTGGTCCAATAGTTTTAAAGTAATTAGTTTCACAATGATCAACATTGAAGGATTATCGATTCCAAATCCTAATCCAATTGATTCAAATCCTAATTGATGATCAATTGAGGGTCAAATCAGTTGAAGGATGACCTATTTAACCCAATTGAAGTATGGTGTTAGGACCAATTGATGAGTGATAACATGATTTCAATCAATGAAAGAATCAATCTTGGAAACCCTAATTCAATTTGAGTGGTGGAGACCTTATTTGGTCCATGTGGTTTTGAGGAGGTGTGGACCAAACGGTCTCATGACCGTTTGAGTCCAAACTGTCTCAAGACCTTTTGGGACCTAACGGTCTCAAGACCATTTTGGACCAAACGATCCCAAACTGGTTGAGTTCATGCGTTTTCAAATTGTACTTTAGCAAACGATCTCAAGGGTCACCTTTAGTAAATGGTTTCAAGTGTGCACCTTTAGCAAACGGTTTTAAAGACTACCTTTGGCAAATGGTTTCAACATCAACTTTATTAAATGGTTTTGAGTATTCAACCAAGATTGTTTGAGGTCTGATTGGTCAAGATTGTTTGAGGTCTAAGAGTCCAAGAACATTTTGAAGGTAATCAACCAAATTGTATGAACACTTAAAGTGAATAAAGGTCAATGGATTAAGTGAACAACTACATGGTGTAAACCAAGGGTGATTATAATAATAGTAACTTTAATGAGACAGGGTGATTAGTACCCTTTGAGTAATTAAGCTTTAATGATCATGGTGGTAATGATATAACTCATGGTGTCAATTCTTCTTCAAGTTGAGTTGACTTAGCTTAATCAAGGCTGAAGTAAACATCATCCTATAGAGGATGAGAGAGAAAAGACTTCCTACATGAATGATAATCATGTAATGGACTTTCAATAAGAATAAATGTCTAATTAGGGCATGATCCTTAATAGTGAGATTATGAAACCCTAATTATGAAGGTTAATGAATCATAACCCTAATTGAGGGCATTGAAGGGTGAAACCCTAATACATGATGATGGTAAGATCTTAATTCATGGTAATGACATGAGAACCCCTAATTCAGGGTACTTTGATGATCATTCCTAATTAGGGTGAATAGTAAACCCTAAATGTGGGTGTTGAATATAAACCTTAAACTAGGGTGATGTAATGTGAATAGTAAACCCTAATTCCAAATAAGGTAAATGAAAATGTGAAACCCTAATTTTGGGTTATACTTTATAGCATGAATCTCTAAGGTAGGATAATGAAATGATGGGTCATTAATCCTAATTGAGCCAAGGGAATGATTAACCCTAATTGAATTGAAAAGGGAAACCCTAACCCCAACAAGGTCATAGTGGTATATTCCTTGAATAATGATGTTATAATTGCTTTGTATTATGTTGATATGAAATTGATGTATCTGTTATCATCTGTACTAATCATGCAGGTTTTATGAGATATTGAACATAGCCAGGTATGAGCTATGATGCTTTGTTTATTGAAAGTGCTTTATGAGCTTTGTAAGCAATGATATGCTATGTTGCCTAGTGAAAGGTAACAAAAGAAATTTATAGGCTTTAAGAGCCATGTGAAATACCTGCATTGCAATTATCATGTTTACACATGTCACATGACTTGATTGCATTAAGTTACCTGTTAAAGTGGTAACAAATATTTTGATGATCTAAGGATTTGAACACCCATATTCTTGAATCATGATGATGAGATGATAAGGGATTGAGTTCCTAATGATAATAATGTTGTGAAATGAACTTGATAGAAATAGTACTCTTTCTTTATAGCAATTGTTATAAAGGTTTATGTTTGAAAACATGTCTGATGCTAAAAGAATGTTGTAATGTACTTCAATAATCAAGTGAAATGATATCATGTAGATCCCTGACCATAGATCCATCCTCGTCAGTAGTTTGGTGATGGTGAAATAGGTTTTCCTAAGGGAACTCCTGAAGGGCATACTTTGGAGTATGTGGGGGTTATGGGCATGAATATCCTTATGCCCTAATGGAGGAATTGATGTGAGATAAACATTAAATCTCTCAATCCTTCATTATATGTATATGTCGGGATGATGTATCACTAATCTCCCGATGATTATGTTAATGCCGAATCGATGTGAGATAAACATGAAATCTCTTGATTACGAAGAGAGTACAGCATGCCACTGTAACTCTAATAGACAAGTTGCCAGTATACCCTGGAAAGCTAATTGGCAGAGACACGAGATGTCCTGCATGTTGTTCCTCACACTGACTGAGGAGGATGAGGTGATAGAAATCTGACTCTTCTATTGACCTATGTATGGTACCGATTTTGATTTCACAATGGTCGGTTGGAGTATGAGTGGTATACCTCTTCTCCTCAGGGCATAAGTATGTTTGTAAAATGTAATCAACCGCATAGCATATTTGATTAGGGTTGAATTATGAGAATCAATGATTGATGATACATTGTCTATTATGTCCTAGTTGGATAAATAATCTACATGTTCTTCATATTCCTTATTGAATAAATGACTTGTTGCTTTATCAAGTTATAATTGAAATGAACTGTATAGAGAATACTGCTATACTAAGTTTATTCAATAAATTACCTGTTGTTGGATAATTATAATTCTACTACTCAGTGTTATTCTATTATTTACAATAACAATGCCTCTGGCGGAGAGTTATATCTCTCGCTGGGACAATTTTCAGTTGTCTCACCCCCATGGGATTCAACTTTTTAGGTAGACACTGCGGAAGAAGAAACCCTTCAGTGGGTGAGCAACAACAACAGCAATAGCAGCAACAACAAGGACAATAGTGATCTTCAGGTGGAGACACTGTCTGTTAGGTCTTCTGTATAGTGAGTCCTATGTGTCGTCTCTGTACTCTCAGGTCCTAGGAGTCGGTAAATGGTTTGATATAGATTTGAGATTTTTTTTGGCTTGATGCCTTGAGATTTTTGTATACTGCTCATGTACAGTTTAACAGGGAAGTCAATGTTATGACTCTTGAGATGAGATGATATAGAGATGTACTGATGAATCAATATGTAAATAACTTACTTTGGTTCTTTATGAAAGAGTTCTATATTTTGTGGATCTCTGTGCAAAAAGTTTAAATTTTTAGTGATTTTCAGTAATTCCGCCGCTAATAATTCACTTCTACATTAGTTAATCTTGTTTTCGCGAGTAGATCGTCACAATTTAGTGGTATCAGAGCTCTAGGTTCGCTGAGTCTACAGAGACATAGGACTAAGGTTGTTGAGCATGTTCTAGTGTCTTCCAGTCTATCTGATAGTGTCTTCTGCTCATATAGGAGAAGAAGAGAAAAATAAATATGTCTGGATCACATGATGAACATGTTGCTGAAAGTAGTGTCGCTGCACCCGGAGGAGGTGCAAGAGACCAAGGAAGGGAGGAACTTGTGTCTGAACCACCCCAGTTCAATCAAGCTGACATGGGGAACCCAGCCTTCCAAGCTATGTTTGGGCAGTTTATGGCTGCCATGACACTCATGACTGACAGGATGCCCATACCTGCACCTAGGGAACCTACCCATCAAGAAGGATAAGGAGCCGACAAGACGTTTTAAGGACTACACCGGGTTGGAGCCACGAAATATGCTGGTACAGCTGACCCAGCAGATGCTGACATGTGGATAACTAAGTTAGAGAAGGCCTTTAGAATTCTGAACATCCTAGAAGCTGAGAAGGTTAGACATGTTGTGTACCTTCTTAAGGGGAGTGATGGTCACTGGTGGACCATAGAGGAGGGAAAAAGGCCAGGTGTGGAGGTCGAATGGGAAGTATTTCGACGGGAATTTGCCACCAGATACTTCCCTAAGACGTTTTTAGATGAGAAAATCTCTCAGTTTGAGAGGTTAAGGCAAGGACCAATAAACATTAGTGAGTACGACGCTAAGTTCATGGAGCTTTTGCGGTTCTGTCTGCATATGGTAACTACAGATGAAGAGCGGATTCGGCATTTTGAGAAGGGATTAAACGCTGAATTAACCACCCCTGTGTCTGCTCTAGAGAACAAGGAGAGATTTGCTACTTTTCTGGATGAGAAAATCTCTTAGTTTGAGAGGTTAAGGAGCCCACAACTCAGCATCTGTGTCGGTTACAGGACCATCCAGACCACAACCAGGGATCAGAAGTTGTTTCATATGTGGAAAGATGGGGCATCTGATGAAGTATTGTAAAGCCAGAGAGGCAAGTGCAACTCAACCTCAAAGGCAGAGTCAGCAAGGTTCCCAAAGGAGGCAATTCCTAGGTGGCACTAGAGGACGTGGACAAACGTCCCAAGCTGGATCATTGATACCCAGTCATCGAGCACCGAATCAACCACAAGCACCAACGAGATTCTATGTGATGAATCCACCTGATGCAGTGATCAACCCTCGGGTTGTGACAGATCAGATGAAGCTATTTTATTCTGATATGTCTACATCATGCATCGTATCTATTTTAATTGATCTGGGTGCTACGCATTCCTTTATCACTCGAAGAGTGATTCTTGACTGCAATATGACTACAAGTCATAGAGCAAATAGTCTGTTGTTAGAAACTCCTTTGATGGGATATGTTGTGTTGCGGGAGGTGTGTTCTCCATGCATTCTTTCTTTTTCTAAACATCGCATTCAAGTAGATCTTATACCACTTGAGATGCACGGGTTTGATATAATCCTTGGGATGGATACCTTAGAAAGGTATAAGGTTGTCTTGGATTGTGAGTCCAAGAAGGTTGTGTTCACAGATGAAAGCTGAACACAGATGAAAGCGACACATGGATCTTTCAAGGGGATAGAAAGATTCTTCCAACCTTCCTTATGTCAGCTATGGTAGCTGAGAAGCTGATGAGGCAAGGATGTTATGCATTCTTGGCCCATGTGGTAGATACCACAATGGAGAGTTCTAATCATGTTGAAGTTCCTATAGTCAGGGAATTTGAAGATGTATTTCCTGAATAACTTCCAGGTGTACCTCCACCCCGAGAGATTGATTTTGAGATTAATCTAATCCCGGGCACGCAGCCAATAGCACAAACACCATATAGGATGGCGCCTGCTGAGATGGCAGAACTCAAGAAACAACTACAAGAGTTGCTTGAGAAGGGTTTCATCCGACCAAGCACTTCACCCTGGGGTGCTCCGGTCCTCTTTGTTAAAAAGAAGGATGGGTGGATGCGGTTGTGCATTGATTACAGACAATTAAATAAAGTAACTATAAAGAATAAGTATCCTTTGCCAAGGTTTGATGATCTCCTTGATCAGTTGTACAATGCAACTGTCTTCTTAAAGATAGATTTGAGGTCGGGATATCATCGGTTGCGTATTAAGGAGGGTGACATACCTAAGTCTGCCTTTAGGATAAGGTATGGTCACTATGAGTTTACAGTTATGTCGTTTGGACTAACTAATGTACCGAATGCATTTATGGAACTCATGAATAGAATCTTTCGACCTTTTCTTGATCAGTGTGTAGTTGTCTTCATAGATGACATCCTGATCTATAGTAGAGATGCTCAACAGGATGAGCAGCATCTTCGTTAGGATCTAACTTTGCTAAGAAAGCATAAGTTATATGCTAAGTTTAGCAAGTGTGAGTTCTGGCTACCAGAAGTTTCTTTTCTTGGACACGTAATATCTGCTTCAGGTATACGTTTCGACCATAAAAGGTAGAATTTGTCCTGCAATGGGAGCAGCCGAAGACACCGACGAAGATTCACAATTTCTTAGGGTTGGCAGGCTATTACAGGAGGTTCATTAAGAACTTTAGTTCTATAGCCCTACCTTGACTAAGTTGACCAGGAAGGATGTTCCTTTTGCCTGGAATGACAAGTGTCAACAATCATTCCAGTTGTTGAAGGAAAGGTTGACAAGTGCACCAGTGCTAGTGTTACCTGAACAAGGGAAAGGGTATATAGTTTTTTGTGATGCCTCTAAGAATGGACTAGGATGTGTGTTAATGCAGGATAAACAAGTGATCTCTTTTTCTTCTCGACAACTTAAGAAACACGAGGAGAATTATCTGACACACAATCTAGAACTAGCTATTGTAGTCCATGCTTTGAAGATCTAGAGACATTATCTCTATGGAGAGACATTCCAGATTTTCACAGACCATAAGAACCTAAAGTACATCTTCTCTCAGCATGAGCTTAACATGAGGCAACGTCGTTGGATGGAGTTAATCAAGGACTATGATTGTACAATTGATTATCATCCAGGGAAGGCCAATGTGGTTACTAATGCATTAAGTAGAAAATCAGTAACACCAGCTCTAGATAAAGCACATCTGCATTCTTTAGTGTGCTCTAGGAGGGATATGCTTATCTCTTTTAAGGCAAGACAATGTACAATTAAAAGTATCATTGTTATCTGGGTTGTTAGTTGAGATGCACATAAACCTACTCTGAGACAGCAGATTAAGGAGGCACAACAAGTTGATGTTGTAGTTCAGTAGATTAGATCAGAGTATGGTATTAAGAAACGAGATGGTTTCTATGATTTAGATGATCAGGTAGCCTGTTATCATGGTAGAATGATAGTGCTTGATGTGGAAAACTTGAGGAAATTAGTCTTGGAAGAAGCTCATTCTCCAATGTATGCTATGCATCCAGGAAGCACCAAGATGTATCATAACTTGAAAGATATGTATTGGTGGCCTGGTTTGAAGAAGGATGTTGTTGAGTTTGTTATGCAGTGTCCAATGTGTCAGCAAGTTAAAGCTGAACACCAGAAGCCCACAGGAACAATGCAGCCTTTGCCCATACCGCAGTGGAAGTGGGATCAAGTAACCATGGATTTTGTGGTTGGTTTATCCATAATGGCCAAAGGTCATGAGACCTTGGAGGACATGCTTACGGCATGTGTCCTCCAGTTTACAGGAAATTGGGATCTACATCTAAGCTTGATAGAGTTTGCCTACAATAATAGCTATCAATACAGTATTGACATGGCACCTTATGAAGCCTTGTATGGTAGACGTTGTAGATCTCCCCTATGTTGGTATGAAACTGGTGAATATCAACTTTTGGGTCCTGATCTTGTGCAGCAGACCACCGAGAAGATTAAAATAATACAACAGTTAAAGACTTCACAGGTTAGACAGAAATCTTACGCTGATAAGCGTCATAGACCTTTGGAATTCCAAGTTGGAGACAGAGTGTACCTCAAGGTCTCACCTTGGAAGGGAGTTCTTAGATTTAGAAGGAAAGGAAAGTTAGCTCCTAGATTTATGGGGCCTTATCCCATCATTGAACGGGTTTGAAAGGTAGCTTATAAGCTGGAGTTACCACCTGATCTGCAAAAGTTGCACCCAGTGTTCCACATTTCCATGCTAAGGAAATGTCATCCTGACACAAAATCAGTTCTGCAGCCTATGGAAGTAGGATTGAATGATGATATATCCTATGTTGAAGGACCTATGTTGATTCTCGATAAAAGAATCAAGAAGCTGAAAAAGAAAGACTTTAGACTTGTAAAAGTCCTCTGGAATCATCATGACGTTGAAGAAGCCACATGGGAATTAGAGGAAGAGATGAGAAGGAAATACCCTACTATTTTCTATTAAAATGTTTTGTTAATGATTTTGGGGACGAAATCCTTATAAGGGGTGGATAATTTGTAACATCCCCGACCTGGGTTATGTACTAACCCTAGGTCTTTTGCCTAATAAAGTTGATTAGATGCTTTCTCTTATATTTTGAAAATTAATTAAGGCTCTTGAGGAACTTATATTTCATTTTCAGCCCTTTTTGAATAATGTTGGAACATTGTTTTGTTAATTTTGGACTAAAGTGCAAATTACCCATGTTGAGGGGTTAACTTGCAAATTGCACATGATAAGATGTTACTCTGATGTTGATACATCATAAGAATGAATATGATGTAGTGGTATGGTTTCCACAAGCTTGGGCATCAAGATAAAGCTTGTAGAGCAATCCTTGTAAATTAAAACCTAGTTTTGGTGTAATGTGCAATTTACCCAAAACCTAGGGTTCAATATGAAAAATACCACCTCTGTAGGGTCTCTCATGTTTCTTGGCATCAAGTAGAGCACATAAAATGAGAGGAGCGCCTCATTTGAATTGTTATGGAGGAGAGAGAATCTTGACATTAAAATAATCAAGATTTAAGCATAAATGGAATTTTAATTTAATTTAATGCAAAAAGAAATAAATTAATTAAGGATCCCTTCAACCAAAAGTTGAAGGATGTGTTTGCAATAGTGTTGGACAAGCTTGTGCCTTGCTATGTCACAAAAAGATCTTGGTTGAGTGGAAGCCACTCACATTAATATAATAAAAAGTAATATCCACTAAAAGGTTGGATATTAATATAAAACTCTTTAAGGTGCTTAATTCCTTTTCCATTAATTCTTGGATAATGAAGAGGTTTTGCAATATAATGAAGGTGGCTTCGTGGCCAAGAAATTGAGGGGAATTTGGTGGAAATATTTTTGGAATTTAAGGAAAATAATTCCTTTTTCTCTTTCCTTGAAAATCCTTATACATATCCTTTTTCTAATACACTTAAGGACCTTTTCCTCGGAATTTCTTTTCTCACCTTGCTTTATCTGACCAAGGGATATCTCAGGAGAAGAATAAGGACGAACATAACATGTTGGTATGTTTTGATCATCTTCTACCTCGGATTCATGGTGAAAACCCTAAATCAATGCTTGATTATTGGTTTTCTTCACTCGATTTCCAATCCTAGCCAACTTGTTCATCCAATAGCTCAAGAACGGACCTTGGGCAGTTGCTGGAACTCCATCCACCATTAGAGCCATGGAGCTTGGAGCTTGGAATCATTTTTTGAGGTGGGTTTTATAACTCAAACCCTTAAACATTAGTATTGCATTCCATTCTTCAATAATCGTTGGTTATTTTCTTCTATTTGGTATTCTTTTGGTTTATTGCTGAAGTTTCCATGAAGAACGGAAGCAATGCTTGGTTGAACGGAGGAAGATGATGACGACATCATCATAGATGCTTATCCAAAGAAAATTCTAGGTCAAACGGTTTCCATGGTTGCTCAAACAATTTGTCAAACCGTTTGGGAGCAAACGGTTTCAAACCGTTTGAGGGGAAATAGTTTCACCAAACCGCATGAGGGCAAACAGTTTCAGACCGTTTGGAGGTGTTGACCAGGGTTGACCATTTGGAAATTTGTTTCTAATAATGTTGGTTAATGATTCACCAATTATAATTTATTAGTTCCAATTGGTTCATGAGTTGAAGGTCAATCAATCACCAAAACCCTAATTGGGTTAAGTGATGATTTCTAATTTGATTAAGTTGGAAACTTGGGTTGATTTACCCAAACAGTTTCAAAACCATTTGGGGATCACCCAAACGGTCTCAATACCATTTGGAGGTCACCCAAGACCGTTTGTAGGTCTAGGATTGAGTATGGTTAGGTGTTTGAAGATCTAAAGATACCAAGTTGATTTTCTATTAAATGTTGATTTGGTGATCAATCCAATGATCCAAACCCTAATTGGATGACATGGATTTGGGTGATGAGATGGGAAAATGGTCTCAAGACCATTTGGAGGTCATCCAAATGACCTCAAGACCATTTGGGGTCAGGTCATGTACACTTTGGATGGTGGTCCAATAGTTTCAAAGTAATTAGTTTCAAAATGATCAACATTTAAGGATCATCAATTCGAAACCCTAATCCATTTGATTCAAACCCTAATTGATGCTCAATTGAGGGTCAAATCAGTTGAAGCATGACCTATTTAACCCAATTGAAGTATGGTGTTAGGACCAATTGATGAGTGATAACATGATTTCAATCAATGAAGGAATCAATCTTGGAAACCCTAATTCAATTTGAGTGGTGGAGACCTTATTTGGTCCATGTGGTTTTGAGGAGGTTTGGACCAAATGATCTCAAGACCGTTTCAGTCCAAATGGTCTCAATAAATTTGGGACCAAACGATCCCAAACCAGTTGAGTTCATGCGTTTTCAAATTGTACTTTAGCAAACGATCTCAAGGGTCACCTTTAGTAAACGGTTTCAAGTGTGCACATTTAGCAAACGGTTTCAAAGACTACCTTTGGCAAATGGTTTCAACCTCAACTTTATTAAAAGGTTTTGAGTATTCAATCAAGACCATTTGAGGTCTGATTGGTCAAGACCGTTTGAGGTCTAAGAGTCCAAGATCATTTGGAAGGTAATCAACCAAATTCTATGAACACTTAAAGTGAATAAAGGCCAGTGGTTTAAGTGAACAACTACATGGTGTAAACCAAGGGTGATTATAATAATAGTAACTTTAATGAGATAGGGTGATCAGTACCCTTTGAATAATTAAGCTTTAATGATCATGGTGGTAATGATATAACTCATGGTGTCAATTCTTCTTCAAGTTGAGTTGACTTAGCTTAATCAAGGCTGAAGTAAACATCATCCTATAGAGGATTAGAGAGAAAAGACTTCCTACATGAATGATAATCATGTAATGGACTTTCAATAAGAATAAATGTCTAATTAGGGCATGATCCTTAATACTGAGATTATGAAACCCTAATTATGAAGGTTAATGAATCATAACCCTAATTGAGGGCATTGAAGGGTGAAACCCGAATACATGATGGTGGTAAGATCTTAATTCATGGTAATGACATGAGAAACCCTAATTCAGGGTACTTTGATGATCATTCCTAATTAGGGTGAATAGTAATCCCTAAATGTGGGTGTTGAATATAAACCTTAAACTAGGGTGATGTAATGTGAATAGTAAACCCTAATTCCAAATAAGGTAAATGAAAATGTGAAACCCTAATTTTGGGTTATACTTTATAGCATGAATCTCTAAGGTAGGATAATGAAATGATGGGTCATTAATCCTAATTGAGCCAAGGGAATGATTAACCCTAATTGAATTGAAAAGGGAAACCCTAACCCCGACAAGGGCATAGTGGTATATTCCTTGAATAATGATGTTATAATTGCTTTGTATTATGCTGATATGAAATTGATGTATCTGTTATCATCTGTACTAATCATGCAGGTTTTATGAGATATTGAACATAGCCAGGTATGAGCTATGATGCTTTGTTTATTGAAAGTGCTTTATGAGCTTTGTAAGCAATGATATGCTATGTTGCCTAGTGAAAGGTAACAAAAGAAATTTATAGGTTTTAAGAGCCATGTGAAATACCTACATTGCAATTATCATGTTTACACTATCACATGACTTGATGGCATTAAGTTACCTGTTAAAGTGGTAACAAATATTTTGATGATCTAAGGGTTTGAACACCCATATTCTTGAATCATGATGATGACATGATAAGGGATTGAGTTCCCAATGATAATAATGTTGTGAAATGAACTTGATAGAAATAGTACTCTTTCTTTATAGCAATTGTTATAAAGGTTTATGTTTGAAAACATGTCTGATGCTAAAAGAATGTTGTAATGTACTTAAATAACTAACTGAAATGATATCATGTAGATCCCTAACCATAGATCCATCATCGTCGGTAGTTTTGTGATGGTGAAATAGGTTTTCCTATGGGAACTCTTGGAGGGCATACTTTTGAGTATGTGGGGGTTATGGGCATGAATATCCTTACACCCTAATGGAGGAATTGATGTGAGATAAACATTAAATCTCTCAATCCTTCATTATATGTATATGTCGGGATGATGTATCACTAATCTCCTGATGATGATGTTAATGTCAAATCGATGTGAGATAAACATGAAATCTCTCGATTGCGAAGAGAGTACAACATGCAACTGTAACTCTAATAGTGAAGTTGCCAGTATACCCTGGAAAGCTAATTGGCAGAGACACGAGATGTCCTGCATGTTGTTTCTCACACTGACTGAGGAGGATGAGGTCATAGAAATCCGGCTCTTCTATTGACTTATGTATGGTACCGATTTTAATTTCGTAATGGTCGGTTGGAGTATGAGCGGTATACCTCTTCTCCTCAGGGCGTAAGTATGTTTGTAAAATGTAATCATCCGTGTAGCATATTTGCTTAGGGTTGAATTACGAGAATCAATGATTGATGATACATTGTCTATTATGTCCTAGTTGGATAAATAATATACATGTTCTTCATATTCCTTATTGAATAAATGACTTGATGCTTTATCAAGTTATAATTGAAATGAACCAATAGAGAATATTTCTCTACTTAGTTTATTCAATAAATTACCTGTTGTTGGATAATTATAATTCTACTTCTCAGTGTTATTCTATTATCTGCAATAACAATGCTTCTGGCAGAGAGTTATATCTCTCGTTGGGACAATTTTCAATTGTCTCACCCTTGTGGGATTCAAGTTTTTAGGTAGACGCCGAGGAAGAAGAAACCCTTCAGTGGGTGAGCAGCAACAGAAGCCACAACAGCAGTAGCAGCAACAAAAAGGACAGTTGTGATCTTTAGGTGGAGACATTGTCTGTTAGGTCTTGTGTATAGTGAGAACTATGTGTCATCTCTGTACTCTCAGGTCCTAGGAGTCGGTAAATGGTTTGATATAGATCTGAGATTTTTTTTGGCTTGATGCCTTGAGATTTTTATATACTGCTCATGTACAGTTTAACAGGGCAGTCAATGTTATGACTCTCGAGATGAGATGATACAGAGATGTACTGATGAATCAGAATGTAAATAACTTACTTTGGTTCTTTATGAAAGAGTTCTACAGTTTTTGGATCTCAGTGCAAAAAGTTTAATTTTTTAGTGATTTTCAGTAATTCTGCCGCTAATAATTCACTTCCTCATAGTTAATCTTGTTTTCATGAGTAGATCATCACAGGTTGGGGCAACAGGTTAGTCAATCGTAGTTTCAATCAATCTGATACTCTGTTCATTTGATCCAACACCTTGAATACTATGATTTTGAGCTATCAATCGATTCAGTGTTTAATTGAATTACTAAACTCCTTTAGTAATAAATCTAAACATCATCTGTGGACAAACTCCTCTTCCAGGTTAAATCCTTTATGTGTGACCCTACAGGTCCATTTCACGTTGGCAGTGAAAGTCCATAACATTTATGACTTTACAAGCAAAGAGTGGTGCCTAGTCACACATCAGTGCTACCCAAGTAAAATAGAAAGTTGGAGAACAACTTTCAATCCTACAATCTGTGAATGGTGTTACAATGAATGTATAATTCCTTTGTCACTAATGTCTTGAATGAACACATGGCATGGTATAGTCATCCTTTCAATGTTCATCCATTTCCTTGATCTCAGAGCAGACTGGGTGAGATGTGTGTGATATCAATATCACATATTGATTCACACATGCATGCACATGCCTTTCTCAATCCTACTCATCAAGTGGTCATGGACATTAAACTCCCTTAGAAGGGACAAATCCCATATCTATCACTCACCCCTCAAAATCCCCATGTTTCAAAGTCACCCAATCATCACCTTTATAACAACCCATGTTTCAGGTTTGCGTTTGATGATGTCAAAGTGTACCCAACGACATGTGTTGAGTGTAGTAATTTCAGGTCGAAGAATCACATTCACCACCATCACTGTGATAGCTGACTATGACTACCAAAACATGGTTCCATGTGTCACTCTCATGGTGGGTCTTTCCGGTACACTTGTTCTCTAACAAGTACATATGTGCTTGGTTTGATATCACTATATCATGACTAATGAGATTTTGTCATCAACCAACACACAATCTAGTCTTTAGTGTTATTGATGTCTATGGTTATTTCCACAATAACAACCGACTAGGGACTAAACAAGAATGTATACTCTTAACATCCATATGATCTCATCATTTAGGTCCTTAACCTAAAAGCATACGTCACTGAGTAAACAATTCTTTAGACATCTATCATGTTACACTATCATCTCAGAAATAGTTAAAACATATAGATCGGAAATTGCCTTTATTATTATTCAAATCATTTACAAAGTATCTCATTACAATCATCACATGACTTACTCCATGGGCATACATACCAACAATTAGTACCTCATGTTTTTTGCAAAATCGGGTTTTCACACATCCTTCTTTGAAGAAAACCCCCTATGAGCTATGGCATCGTAGGAAGCCTTCTATTGAGTATTTTCACATTTTCAGGTGTCTTTGATTTGTTTTGAAAATGAAAGATTCTCTTGAAAAGTTTGTTCTGAAATTGTAGAAGGCTTTCTTTCTTGGCTATAGAACTACTAGCAAGGGTTATAGAGTATATAATTATGATCTGTCTAAAGTATAAGAATCTATTAATGTTAAATGTATTGAGACAAACCCTCGATTTCCAAGGATATTGCAAATGATGATGTTACATATGAAGTAATTCATGTCTTAAAAGAACTCAACATCACCCAAAAAGGAAAAAAGGTCATCACTCAAGAAGAAGAAATCGATGGGAAAAAAAGATCCGACTCCTCATTTTGCAAAGAACCATCCAAAAGATCTGATCATAGGTGACCCTTTTGAAAGAGTAAAGACGCGAGATGCCTACAATAAGAAACAAGCAAACAGCGCCTTCATCTCACAACTTGAGCCAAAGAATGTCAAAGAAGCTCTTGGGGATGATGAGTGGATCCTAGCCATGCAAGAAGAACTGAAGCAATTTGAGAAGAACAAAGGGTGGACTCTAGTGCCTAGACCGTGTGATAGAAAGATCATGGGCATCAAGTGGGTCTACCATGACAAGCTAGATGAAAGAAACAAGGTGCTAAGAAACAAATCAAGGTTTGTGGCTCAAGGCTACAATCAACAAGAATGTATAGATTTTGATGATATATATGCACCTGTAGCTAGACATGAGTCTATTCGTATGTTTCTTGCTTTTGCTAGTTATAAGAATTTCCTTTTATATCAAATGGATGTTAAAAGTGCATTTTTGAATGGTACAATTGAGGAGGAAGTGTATGTTGCACAACCTCCGAGAAATGAACATGATAGTTTACCTAACCATGTTTATCTATTATAAGAAGCTCTCTATGGCCTCAAACAAGCACCTCGAGCTTGGTATGAGAAATTATATAACTTTTTGTTAGATCAAGGGTACATCATGGGCAATTTAGATTTTACCTTGTTTCTCAAACACGCTTCTAACAATTTTCTTATTATTCAAATTTATGTTGATGATATCATTTTTGTCCGAACTAATCTTGATATTTGCAAGGAGTTTAGTGATCTTATGTAGAGTGAGTTTGAGATGAGCATGATGGGTGAGATGACATTCTTCCTCAGATTTCAAATCAAGAAAACTAAAGGTGGGAACTTCATCAACCAAGGCAAGTACACAAGTGAGCTACTCAAGTGCTTTGGGATGGAGAACACCACACCGATGGACACCCCAATGTCAAACACCACCAAACTTGATAAAGACGAAGAAGGTGGAAAAGTGGATGAGAAGCTCTATGGAGGTATGATTTGAAGTTTACTTTACTTAATTTCCACTAGACCTGACATAATATTTAGTGTTGGCATGTGTACTCACTTTCAATCAAATCCCAAGAAATAACATCTTACAGCCTTTAAGAGGATTTTAAGGTACTTAGCTAGAACTCAAAATTTTAGACTATGGTATCCCAAGTCAAGGAACTTTACTCTTACTACTTATAGTGATGTTGATTAAACAAGATGTTTGATTGATAGAAAAAGCACAAGTAGCACTTTCTTCCTCCTAGGACAATGCTTGGTGTATTGGTTTTCCAAGAAAAATAGGCTCTATCAACCACCGAAGATGAATACATTATAGCTGGGAGTTGTTGTGCCCATGTTCTATGGATGAAGCAAATGCTCCAAGACTTTAACATTTATTTTGATGCTTCTCCCATTTATTGTGATAATACTAGTGCAATCAATTTATCTTACCATCCTATATTGCATAGTAGAACCAAGCATATAGAGGTTCTTCATCATTTTCTTCATGATCACATTGCCAAACAGGATAGTATCATGCATGTGGACACGGAAAATCAGTTGACGAACATTTTTACAAAACCTCTAGCTAGAGAGTAATTTAACTTTATTAGATCTAAACTACTCACAACTTCTTTGGTTAAATCTAATATGTCTTCTAGCTAGTTTTTTATCTATCTTATATTATTTGCTTATGTCTTATCACCCTTTCTTGCTAAAGTGCTAAAATTTCTTGTTCGTTTGCCATGTTTTCCGCTTGTTTTGGGTACTTTTTGCAAATGCTTGTTTCATCGCTAAATAGTACCCAATTATGAATGATATGTCCCTAAGTATGTTTAAAATGAAAAATGGACTAGAAAAATAAATTTAATTAGCACTCAAATGGCTAGAAATTAAGATTTCTATGTTTGGGACAGACTTTCTGTCGATTGGTGGCCGAGAGCTTTTATAAAAAGCCATTCGGTCCAGTTTCCATCTCACTGAACTCGATCTATGGACGGGCTGGAACACAACTTAAGTAGGGTTCGACCAACTTTTCTCCCTCTAAAATAGAGAAAAATCGATCGATTGCCCCTCTAGCTCTCTCAAGATCTCAACCCTAGCCCCGACCTTCCCTCTCCTAGCCCTAGCTAGCCCTACATTTGACCTTCCTAGCTCTTTTGCCTATCAACCCTAGGTGTTTAGATTACCCTAGGTGGTGATCTTCTCATGTTTTTACTCTCATTCCTTGTTATTTAGCTTCCATGGCTTCTAATAGGAGAAAGAGAGTCATCCCTACTGGAGTTCCTTCATCCTCTTCCAACTCTCGTCTCATTCCCTATGATGATTCCGTCTTTGTCTCAACCTAAGCTCTAAATTGGTACAAGGAGCTTGTTCCTAGGAACCCCATTCCATTTCATTATTTATTTGAGCCAAGACCCGCTAAGCAAAAAGTCATAGATGAGGTAGCCGAGCTACTTTATGATCACCACCTAGCTGCCCTGAATGTCAAACGCCACTACTTCCACAATTCCATCACAAGAACTAAGATGATTCATGATTTCTATTCATACTTGTCTTTAAATTATACACTCTTGTACCTCCTCCCAATACTCAAGTGATTCTTACTTCTATGATTGCCGATAAGAAATTCTCTATCTCAAAAGATACCTTGAATATCTTATTCATTGGTACTAAGCTACCTGACGCATGGAGGAAGGACTATCCTAAGTATTTTTACCTACTTGACCATGAGGCCTTCTACAAGAAATACGATATTACTCTCATTGACATATATAAATTCATGAAGAATCCTTAGTTTCCATATAGGAAGAAATCCACTCTACCTTCCTTTGCCTTGGACCTTAAAAACCACATTCTCACTTTGGTAGTCAACTACAATACTCACCCCAAAAGGAATCAAACTGAAATTGCAGAGAATACCATAGTGATTATGTTTTCCCATTGAAAAACATTAAAGTCAAGTGGTCTAGATATGTTCTCCACCATATGACTGACTTTGACTTCGGGAAGAACACCTGAGGTACCCACCCACCCAACCCAGCCCTGATATGTGGTTTTTTCACCTCTGCCACTAGAAAGTCTCTTTTTCACGATCTTCATTATAAACTATCTTGAAAAGGAGTCTACATTAGTTAGACCATAATCAATAAAAGTGTTTAGCCTACATGTCCTTCCACCACACCTTGAGCCTCTACCTACACCTAGGTACCTCCACCTCCACCACCATCCATTCGACTTCCACCTCGTTTCATGTATTTAATCAAACCCTCATGGGTTACATGATGCATCAACAGGCGTACAACCTCCAGGTTCAAGAGCATTTGCATCCAGATCTATGTTCTATCATGTCTTCCATGAACATATCATGCTCCCATCCTTATCCTACCTACCAACCCTACCCAGGCGGTGATTATGTATTCTATGCATATAATCACTTCTACCCAACCCTCCACCTATTACTTCTGCTGCTACACACTCTTCTGCTAGTGGATCTACACCTGGAGTGATACATCTCCCTATTGGAACCTTAGCTACCTTGCTTGTAGTACTTGGTACCTCTTCTCCCACTTTCCCTTAAGCCCAAGAGCTGCATGACCTTGGTATGTCTTGGTCGGAGCAGAATGCCATGTGGCCAAGTCATGGTTTTGGTCCTTCTGACAGTGAGAAGATGCCTGATGATGAGGAAGCCACTGCGAATGATGAGGAGGCCTCTAAGGATGATGGCGAGGATGGTTCTGATGATGATGGCATTGATGGTGCCTCTGATGATGAAGTTGATGTTGTCTATGCTGCACCTTTAGACAGTGATGAGGATTACGAGCCCGAGGTTGATGCTGCCAATGATGACCCTTTAGACATAGATGGCATAGATGTTTGGATGTTTTAGTTTCTTAGCCATTAGATGTTGATACTATATATCTTTCTAGACTATTTTGTACTTAAAACATATGGGCACATAATTTGAGTTGTACGATTTTTATATCATCATGTTGTTTTTCATCATTTTGGCTTGTAGAACATGTTTTCAGTGTTGTAATCTTAATCATATGTACCCTTACTCTCTAGTTGACTATTCTCATGAGTTGGTGGTATGTTACCCATATTTTGATTATGACACATGTTTCTTGTTTCTCTCTCATCTCTGTTTGATGTGTGTTATGTGGTTGTATGTTTTATCATATGGTTGAATGTGTTTGGTCGTGCTAGGAGAAGGCCCATTTTTGTGCTCATATACCCCCCTTACTTTTCATAATTCCAAAAGGGAGAGAGAAGTTCAATGTTTTGAAGCTCAACCATATTGTTTTTATTGCCTATGTGATCCTTTTCTTGTCTAAATATATGTTCTATCATGTGACTTTCTAAAGGACCATGTAGTATAGCTTTATGTAAAAAGACTAACTATGCAGGTAAGAGTGAGTATAGATGAAGGGGGGTAAATTCATAGTATTAATAATATGAATCCATCTACAATTCATAAGGCTAAGGTATAACTTTACATATCCCTTCCAATATGTTGAGGAATGGTTTGTCATTGTCAAAAAGGGGGAGAATGATGACTTGAGAGTTATACATTGTCCATATTTTTATAGTGACTTAACCATTCCATTCATATGTATCTAATATGTTTGTTCAAATTGATTTCAGGCTTTAGGTACATGAAAAGGATCAAATTACACAAGCCCTAGCTTGTCCAAGTTCATGTCAAAAACAATGCAAATGCACTTTTGTGGAAAACACTCCAAACCACCTTAGAGTATTTTTAGTCATTTTTATTGATGATATGACTTGTAACTAAGATGAGAAAAAATCAAGGACACTTAATTCCATCGTTTGATCACTTAAAAATCATTTTGAAAATTTTGTCACAACAACTTAATCGGTCGAGTCTCGATCAAAGATGGATTTTTGGAAATGGATCCATTGGTCGGGTTGTACACTCACAGAACTTGACCAACCAACTTACTGACCAAAGTTGATTTTAGCTGGTCATTCGAGTTACCCCAGGACAAACTTGAATGATAGTTTGAAAATTGGCTTTGTCAGTCAGTGGATCTGTCGAGTTACCTTTATTGAAACTCGACCGAATGTACTATACAGAAAACATGGAAAAAGTTATTCCAACCATTGGAGAGTTGTTAAAAACAAAAATAGATCTGTTGCAAGAGGTAAGATGGCTACTTTTCATTCTTAAGTGATCCCACACTCAAAGGAACACCCCCAACTATAAATAGGACCTCTTGGAATTCATTCCAAGTTTGCTCATTCATCCCATCCTTGGTCCTTGCTATATTTGAGTGTGCTTCAACCCTCTGAGCCACTTTCTCTCTTCATTTACAAACCATTTCATGATTATGAGTGAGTTAGTCATGTTGTAAGAGATCTATTTCAATGTTATCTTGTAAACCTCTCCATCATTCCATCTTCCCAATGCCCTTTCTCAAAGAGAAAAGGCTAAAGTGATCTTCTTTGAGTGAAGGAGGAGTTGTTCTTCTTCTTCAAGGTAGAACAAGGTTTGTAGATCTTCTCCAAATGAAGGAGATGGATAAGGAAGAAGATTCAAGAAGAGTGGGCAATCCTTGGGAGGCCAAAGACTTGATGCAAGTGTGGGTAAGTCCTTGTTGAAGGATGAAGACATCTTGATCAAGTGGGTAAGTCCTTTTGTAGGTGGGAGACTCTTGTCTTGGATAGGTAAGCCCTTGGATGTGAGGTGCTCTTCTTGTATCTCTTATAATGGAATATAAGCATACATGTGTTGCAAAGTCCTAGATGTTGACCTCTCTAGGTTGTGGATTGACGGTCTCCTAGTTAGGAGATTGGAACCACTCTAAACACCTTGTCCAAGTGTTTGTTTCAATCTCTCTCATCCTTTCTATGCTTGTTAGATAGGACTTCATATTCAGTTTTAGCTTTTTGTTTCAATTGATATAATTTGAAGTTTTAACTATTCTTATAATAATTTTGAAGCTCTATTCACCCCTCTCTAGAGCCCTAGATCCAACACATCCACTATCTAGAAGGGTTAATCTCTAGGATTTGTAACCTTTTCTTTCTCTATATATTACACTATATGAGTTACAACAACATGACCACCCTTTTCAATAGGAAGGGATAAACTAGCATTCCTTTTCGGGTCAAGGATCCAATAATTATTACAAAAGACTTACCTATCTACCTACAATGAGTTGTCCAATTTCACCAAGGTCTTACCCTTTCTTGTAGAATATCTTTAGCCTTTGATCCATCCTTCCTTCTTTAAGAAAGTCCACCTCATCCTTCAAGGAAGTCATCTTCAAACAACCAAGTTGCTAGAGAGATATTGGTAAGAGGAGTGAAGAGATTCATAAGGTGTACATTGGAGGAGCTACCTTACAAAGACCTAACTCACTCAGATTGGGTGTAGAGTAGTAAACAAGCTTTAGGGAGATTAGAGGATCTTAGAGGCTAAATCAATCAACTAAATAAAGGGATCATAGAAGGAAAACTTGGAATGAAGTCGAAGTGCCCCTTTTTATTGTTGAGGTTACCTACTATCCAATTGATACCCTTAGGATTGAATTCTAGCCATTTAGTGTGTTGTAACGAATATATTTTTTATTTTTCAACACTGCAATGGCTAGAAACAAATTTCTATACTTTATTATGCAATGATATTGTCTAGGTTATCTTTTAGGAAACTTGACTGATAACACTATATGACAAATAAAATTGCAATTGTTTGTTGTGATTATTAGCGATGAAACTCAATAAACAATTGTATTTGATTTTTCTAGTGTGGGGGGTCAGTCGGGTTGCCACCAGGAAAAACTCAGTGAACCTATGTATTGCCAAAATCCTAGTTGGTTGTCAAAAGAGTTTCCACCAGGTTAAACTTGAATGATAAGCTAGATTGTGATGTCTTATGAAAAAAATCCCCAAAAGTGTTTAAATATCCAAATTAAGTTCTCTAAACTTTCGTTAAGCTTAGTTACAAGTCATACATTCAGTACAAATGATTTAAAACATGATTCTAGTAGAGATACCATTTAATCTTCAAAACATTCATTTGCATTGAATTTGACTTGATTTAATCTCATAGAGGGGCTGCCACCCCACGTGAGTTTAAGCCACCTCTCTTAAACTCACATGGGGTGGCATCCCCCCTATGAGTTTACAGAACACCATGGAGTGGATCTTAAACTTGACCAAAGGAGATAGCTATCTTAGAAGATTTGCGAGACTCATTTGGACGGGCCTCATATACCATATTTGGCATAAAAGGAACAGTAGGTCCCATGGTAAGAGGGGGAGGGACAAATACCAATGTTTTGATGAGTTTGTAAAGAGTTTGGTTTGGCATTGTAAAGCTAACCCGGGTATCCTGTTAAAGGTGAAGCCTGAGGTTATCTTGATGTGCGCTCTTAAATGACCGTGTATAGTATATGGGGTGGTTTACTCCTATACTCTTTTTGCTGATCTAGTAATATTTTACCTTATCCAAAAAAAAAGAATTTGACTTGATTTCTAGCAAACTAGGATTTGTCAATTTCATCCCCTTCATGTACATGATACCTGAAATTGATCTTAAATAGACATATTAGATACAAATGAATAGAATGGTTAAGTCATCATCAAAATATGGACAATGTATAATAGTTAAGTCAACTTTTCCCCTTTTTGAACATGACAAACCATTATGTAACATATTCAAAAGGACTGAAATTTAAATCATTTGACTTTATTGATGTAGGGGGATACATGAATGTATGTTAGTAATCATTCCCCTTTAGTTTATCCTTACCTTTACCTTTATAACTAGTTTCTCCAAAATCACAACCACCACATATAGGTGCTATTTGTATTCATTTATCCATAAGCAAAGAGGTATGCAAATATATATAAATTTCAATATGTGCCAGGATGTTTCTCCCCTTTTGTCATATAAAAAAGGGAGGAGTTAGAAGAGCTAGGTCAGGTCTTATCCATCTCACAACCACCATATACAAGCACCAAGCACATAATATCTAGAGAGAACTGAAAATATTTAGTCATAATCAAAATATAAGAGTTCATACATCAAAACTCATGAAAGTAATTGAGTAGAGAGTTAAGGCTACATAATATAGTGATTACAACAAAGGTAAATCAGACCTTGATAAAAAAAGAAATAGTGAAAAAAACATTAGGATGTAAAGAGTAGCCTTAGATACAGGTGACCAATGCAAATACATGTTGATCTCACAAAATGATAGGTAACATGGATAGTCTAAGAACTAAGAACTAAACATCTAAGTCATCAATATCCAGGTCATCCTAAGCCGAGTCGTAGTCTTCATCACTAGCTGGATCTAGTCTCACATAAGATGCATGTGTAGCATCAGCCTCATCACCATCATTAGCTCCATCATCATCCTCACATTTCTTGTCACCTTCCTCAACTATCTCCATATCCTCAGAAGGAGCAAAGGAGAATGTATCTGACCATATGATATGTTTCTCATGCTAGGACATGCCAGTGGCAAGAAACACCTTAGCTTGCTTTAAAGTGGGTGTAGAAACCCAACCAAAATTTACAAGCACAACTGAGGCAGGGCCAGGTGGGAGAGAAACTAGTGAGTCATACTTGGTTGTGGTTTAGATGAAGTAGGTGTAGGTCCAATAGCAGAAGTAGGGTGTGCACAAAAAGAGGCATACTGATGTGTTATGTAGAACCACCCATACACATAGGTAGCATATTTAGTATAAGAAAGGGATGGCTCATATGGTGGATATGGTGAAGGACATGACATTTTCATGTTGGACATTATGTGAACGAGCTTCTAGTGGATATGTTCTTGAACCTATAGATGATATGCATTTGGATGCTTCATGTACCTCATGAGATATTCAATGGATACAGAGAAAGAAGTTTGATTAGGTCTACATGGTATAGGAGGTGGTTGGGTGGAAAAGGAGGCACTAGGCATTGAGTATCTAGAGGATTGGGATGAATTTTTCACTATGGTTTCACTGATGCAAACACCTTTCATATTGGTAGCGTAGTTCAGATCTTTGAAAAGAGATTTCTTACTAAGGAAATGAAACAAACCACATATGAGGTTAGGGTGTAGAGGATGGGAGTCATGGGTATTATTCTTAGATTTAAAATAGGCCATGTGATGAAGGATGTAACTGGACCATATGACTTGGTTTCCCCAAATCATACAATACACTATCGCTGTGAGGTTCTCTGCAATATCCATATGATTCTTCTTTGGATGTGTATTGCAATTAACAATGAGAGTAACTATGTGTGTCTTGAGATTTAGGGAAGAGGAGGGTAGGATGGCATTCTTCCTATAGGGTAGCTCATGCTTCGTCAAGACTATCTGAATAATAGAAAGGGATAATTCATGATCAACTCTCTTTTGGCATTCATCTAGATAGAGAAGCTAAGGTTATTTGTATAGGTAGGATTCCAATTAGATGTGAACAAGTATCCAATCAAATAGGTATTTAGACTATCCTCAGTGATTGTGATTCTAGTCCATGCAATCATGGAAGTAAGGATTACCTGAGTATTAGGTGGTGGTACTAGGGTGGTGTAGTTCCATGTAACGTTAGTGTAGAATTCATGGACAAATTTTGTGCTAGAGTAAGATTAAAAAAGAAATATCGTTCAACACAAAGAGCATCAAGATATTTTCCAAGAAAGAGATTCTTGATTTCAATCAAGAACTCATCCCTAGTTTGTGCCAAAGGACTAAAGGGAAAGGGTGCATGTGGGATAAGCTTTTTATATCTATTGATAGCTTGAGAATGGATAAAAGAGGCGTCATCATACCCTAGAATGCTAGTCGAAGGATTATTGTGAGGGATGGACATCTTACTAGTTGAAGAACTCCTTTTTCCCCAGCATGAGGCCATCAGAGATGAGAATCAGAGAGAGAGTAACAGTAGTAGAAAACTACACCAAGCACAACATCAATATGCAAAACTGGCTAGGATTTGGCTAGGGAGGTCGATTTGACCTTGGATAGACTAGGGAAGGGTAGGAGAGGGTATAGGGTTAGAGGGTGAATGAGAATGAAGGGTTTTTGGTCGAGTTCCTCTAGTTGAGAGGGAGGAAATTGGTCGATTGCAACCCTTTATCAGTTAGACAATAGTGTTGTTGATCGAGTTTGCTTTGGGTAACACTGTACACACCTAGTGCAGTTCAGTCCTCAGGCAGCGTGTCGGTCAAGTTACCCCAGGTTAAAATCGGCCGACATCAAGGTCTGTCACAAAGATAGGAAAATTAATTTAAGGTCCTAGAAGCCTATGTAAATGCATTTAACTATCCTATCATGCATATAAAGAATATAGAGGCACATTTTTATAATCATTGGTACTAATTTTCTTTAAGACAAATGTTTTGCAATTAATACCAATTTGAGAAAAGACAAGACATTTAAGACGGAAATTTTGAAGCAAACAAAATAGGTGATGAACAATTTTTAGCAAACATAAAGGAGTAAGTGATCATTCTAACTAGTAGACATAGAACTAGCATCAATAGTAGTAATAAGAAGTTTTGATCTAATAAAATGAAATTTCTCTCTACCTAGAGATTTTGTGAAAATATCCACAAGTTGATTTTCTGTGTCCACATGTGTGATGTATATATCTTTCTTAGAAATGTGTTCACAAATGAAATGATGGAGGACCTCTATATGTTCATCTCTATTGTGCAATATAGGATTGTATGACAAGTTAATTACACTCATATTATCACAAAGATAGAAGAATCATAGAAATTATTAAAGTCTTGAAGAATTTTCTTCAACCAAAGCACTTGGGTACAATAAATA
Source organism: Alisma plantago-aquatica (assembly GCA_963693085.1). Lineage (NCBI taxonomy): Eukaryota > Viridiplantae > Streptophyta > Magnoliopsida > Alismatales > Alismataceae > Alisma > Alisma plantago-aquatica. The sequence continues at coordinate 1,086,945,575 of OY856411.1, read as the reverse complement.
CTAGCTGCAATGTATATAGCTTTGGTAATTGATAGTTCCACATTGTTTTTCTTCTTAGATAATAAAGAAAGTAAACATGATCCTAAGAGGAAGTAAGTGCCACTTGTGAACTTTCTATCAACTAAGAATCTAACATAATGCAAATCACCATAGGTTGTAAGAGTAAAGTCCCTTGACTTGGGATACCATAGACCAAAATTTAGGCTTTTGTCTTGGTACCATAAAATCCTATTAACAACTATAAGATGAGATTTTGTAGGGCTTGATTGAAATTAGGCACACAAGCCAACAATGAGCACGATATATGGTCTAGAGGCACTTAGATATAGTAAGCTACCAATCATACCTTTGGAGAGATTTTCATCTACCTTTTCACCTTCTTCATCCTTGTCAAGTTTGGCAGTGTTAGACATGGGAGTATCCATTGGCTTTGTGTTCTTTATCCCAAAGCTCTTCAAGAGTTCATTAGTGTACTCCCTTTGGTTGATGAATTTTGCATCTTTAATTTGCTTTATTTAAAAGCCAAGGAAGAATGTAAGCTCCCCCATCATGCTCATTTCAAACTCACTATGCATGAGAGAACTAGACTCCTTGCAAATAACAAGATTAGTCCTGTGAAAAATAATATCATCATTATATATTTGAATGATTAAGAAATTTGTCAAAATGTGTTTTAGAAAGAGAGTAGAGTCAACTTTGCCCATGGCATAGACATTATAAATTAAAAAGTTTCTTAATTTCTCATACCAAGCTCTAGGGGATTGTTTGAGTCCATAAATAGTCTTTTTCAATAGATAAACATGATTAGCATGCTTATCATGTTCAATTCTAGGAGGTTGAGCCACATAGATTTTATCATCTATCTCTCCACTAAGTAATGCACTTTTAACATCCATTTGATAAAGCAAGAAATTTGTATGACTACCAAAGTCAAGTAGCATCCTAACTGAATCATGTCTACCAATAGGAGAATAAGTTTCATCAAAATCCATACCTTCCTATTGATTGTAACCTTGATCTAATAACCTCAAATTTTTTACCACCTTGTCACTTTCATCAAGTTTCTTCATGTAGACCCGCTTTGTGCCAATTATCTTCCTATCACTTGGTCTTGGCACTAGAGTGCACACCTTTTTCTTTTCACATTACTTAAGCTCTTCTTGGATGCCTATCATCGACTACTCATCCTTGAGAGCATGTTTACATTCTTTGGCTCAAGTTTTGAGATGAAGGCATCATTGGCTTGTTCTTTGCAGAAAGCATCCGACATCTTCACTCTTTCAAAGAAGTTGCCTTGATGAGCTCTTTTGGATGAGTTTTTGCTAAGAAGTGAGTTGGATCCTTATTTTCATCTTCTTTTGAGCATTCGGCTTCATTCACCTCTTTCCTTTGTACTTGATGTCTATTTATTTTAATCTAGGAATCACTTCGTCTAGAGCATCATCATAGACAAAAATTTTGGAAATAGAGGGATTAGTTGTATTAAATTTAACATGATAGATTCTTCTATTTTAGACAGTTGAATGTTTAGCACACTATAGGATCTGCTAGTAGTGCTATAGATAAGAAAGAAACCCTTGTGAGACTTTGTGTGAAACTTGTCGAGAGGTCATTGGTCTTCAAAACAAAGCATGGGAAACCAAAAATATTAAAGAAGTCGATAGCAGGCTTTCTACCATACCATAACCCATATGGGGTTTCTTAGGCTAAGGATGTGTGAAAATCTAGTTTTACACAAAATAAGTGGTACTAACTACTTTAGGCCAACACTTATTGGGGGTGTCATACTCCTAGAACTTTTTCCTAGACATCTCTTTCAATGACCTATTTTTACTCGCTATGACACTATTTTGTTGAGGTGTATGTGGGGAAGAAAAGTTGTACATGTAACCTGATTTTGCACAAAATCTTTCAAACAAATCATTTTCAAATTCTTCCCCATGGTCACTACAAATAGAGATGATATGGAAATAAGCTTCATTTTCAATTTGTTTGAGAAAATTTGAGAAAACATCAAGCATGTCATTCATTGCAACTAAAAAGAAATTCCAAGTAAAGCGACAAAAATCATCAACAATCACTGGGAAGTGCTTGCTACATCAAAGTGATTGAGTTGTAATAGATCCACAAAGATCAATGTGAAGAAGCTCAAGACCTCTCTTGGTGCTAAGGACTCCTTTGGATTTAAATGAGGACTTGGTTTCTTTCCTTGTGTGCAAACTTGGCATTCTTCATCCTTCGCAAAATCTAACTTAGAAAGTCATTTGAGCAATTCTTTTTCACTCAACTTCTTCAAATTTATGTATATTTACATGAGGAAGCCTATGGTGACACAAAGATATATTATTTCAACAACAAATAGACATTTAACAAGAATAGGCCTTAGTGAACTAGGAACAATAGTATAGAGATTTCCAATTCTAGTTCCCTTATATATAACAGTGTAAGTGAGGGAATCTGGAAGCAAACATAGTAGAAAAGTAAAAAGAATAAGATATCCATAATCACAAAGTTGACTAACACAAACTAAATTGTGATGCAATCTAATCACAAGAAGAACATTCTTTTTGCATAGTGAATCGCATACATCAACCTCAGCTATTACTTTACCTTTCTTGTTGTTTGCAAAAGTCATTGATCCTCTAGGTGTTGAAGTGGTCCTTATCATTGATCATATGCTTGGAGAATCCACTATCAAAAATCCATTTTTCGTTTTTCTACAAGGAAAGGAGAGGCATGTGATGAATTTAAAAGTTTAGGATCTAAGGATAGCTTGGGGACTCATTTCATTTTTGGGTCGATCCCCTTCTTCTTGTAAGGACAAAACGTAGAATATAGATCATCACACTTATTATGAGTGAAAACTGTAGATTTCTTAGAGTCAGATCACTCTCCATGGTATATTGGAGGTCCCTTGCTCTTTTTCTTATCTTTTCTCTTTTCCTTTCCTTTTTCCTCTCTCGTTGCCCAAACCACTACTACCCACTTGTCGAGTAGAGTATTCTAGGACTTCATTTAGGAATTCATTCCCTTTGAGAAACCTTTGTAAGGAAACTCTAAGCTTGTGGTTATCATATCTAAGAGTAGTAACGGTAGAAGAAAGACTAGAAATATCATCTTGTGCATGCAATAAATCAACCTCTAGATAGAGGGCTTTAGTTAGATAAGAATATTTTTCAAGAGGTAAGATAACTACTTCTTTACTAGGTAGGATAGGTCTAGATTCAAGACAATTAACTTCTAGCAAGAATCATAGCAGTTTCAGTTCTAAGCATGACAAAAATTCATCTAGATAAGTTTGATTTTCATCTTTAATTGAATTCATTTCCTTGAAATAAATACCATTTTCAATTTCAAAACCAATATATTGAAGTTAAATCTCAAGAAATTTCTCTTGCAAGGAGTCTATGCTGTCATTATGATTTTTCTCATTTTGTTCAAAAACTTCTATTCTAGCATACAAGTCATCAATTATTTTTTCATAATCTTTTCTTTTTATACTTACATTTAGAATAGGAAGTACGGGAAGCATGACTTATATATATAACAACATATTTTGAATATACATTTAATGTTATCTCACTTACCTCAATATCTTCTTCACTAGTACTATGTGACATTCACCTTCATTTGAGCTAGAGTCACTCGAAGAGGACTAGTCCCAAGCAGCATGGGATGCATCTTTTCCCCTTTTTCCCTTCTTGTCCTTCTTCTTGTATCTATCTTCCTTGTGGTATTCCCCCTTCTTCTTATGGCTGCTCTTGAGGTGATGCTTCTTGGATTTTAACCAAATATTTTTTTAGTGCCCCTTTTCACCACACTCATAGAACCTATATTAGAGGAGGATGGTTTACCCTTGAAATGCTTTCCCTTGGTGTAATAGGCTTCAAGATCACTTTGGGTTTCTTCTTCATTTTCACCTCGAGAAGCTTATCAAGTGACTTGTTGTTGCAAAATGGCCTCAACTTGAGCTTTGAATGTAGCCTCCATCAGATAATTGGAGTTTTTTCTTCTTGTTTTCTTCTTCTCTCTTGCTTTTTAAGTCTCTCTTCATAGTCCTATAGATTGCCTATGAGTTCTTCAATATCAAGTTCAATGAGAGACTTTATTTCTTCTATGGTAGACACCTTTTCTTGACACCATTTAGTAAGAAACCTAAGGATCTTCGAGTTTATCTTTACTTGATCCATATGATGACCCAAGGAGGCAAGTCCATTAACAACACTGTTGTGCCTTGAGTATATTTTAGCTATTCTTTCCTTATTTCCCATCTTGAAGTTTTCAAGAAGTCCATTGAGCATATACACCTTAAATTCTTTATCTTTCTTAGTGACTTTACAAGTGATGCAAAGATTGTTCCAATCTCATGAACTATATCTCAAGTGGAAATCATGTTTAACCTGGTGGGAGTGAAGGCGGAGTAGATGATGTGAATGTATTTAGAATTTAGTTGTGCCTTCTTTAGGATTACTTCATCCCAAGTAGTGACTTCTCCTTAAGGCTTGGAGTGGGGAAAACTAACAACCTTCCACATATCATAGCTCATGTCTTAGATGTAGAATTTCATCCTCATTTTCCAATAAAGACAGATCGTGGCATCAAAGATAGGTGGAGTCATGGAGAAGACACACTCTATGTTGAGAGATCACAATAGATTTTCTCCCATCTTCTCTACTAATTGGAGTTTTTAGTTGGATAAGACACATATCTGATTCTAGTTTTTGGATTGGTGGGCTATAAGTGGGGTGGTGAATAGAAATAAATCACTCAAACAAAATAGATTAGACCTTCGAGATATTTGCTAAAAGATGTTGCAATATTAAAAAGCAAGGAAGAGAGAGACTGAGCAAATACCAAAATAAGGCTAAGATGTATAGTGGCGCTAACCTTCAAACTTGGAGATATACATCCACTACCTAGATGGGTCAATCTATAGGATTTGTAACCTTGTCTCAATCTATATATTGCACTATATGAGTTAGAACAATATTAGCACCCCTTTCAAGAGAAAGGGTTACACTAGCATTCCTTTTTGGGCCAAGGATCCAATAACCATTGAAAAGGACTTACCTATCTACCTACCAAGAATCGTCTACCTTCACTACAGTCTTACTATTTCATGTAGAAGATCTTCAGCCCTTGATAAATCCTTCCTTCTTTAAGGAATTCCACCTCCTTCTACAAGGGTCTCCTTTAAACCATGAAGTTCCTAGAGAGAGATTGGGAAGAGGAGTGGAGAGCTTCACAAGATGTACATTGAAGCATCTCTATTACAAAGCTACAAACTCACTTAGATTTGATGTAGATTAGCAAACAAGCATGAGGGATAATAGGGTTTCTTGGAGTCTAAATCACTCAAATATAGCCATGGATCATAGATGGAAAACTTGGAACGAAGTCCAAGTACCCCTTTTTATAGTTGAGGTTGCCTACTAGCCAGTTGAGACACTCGGGATCCAATTCTAGCCATTTTGGGTATTGCAACAAATATATTTTTGAGTTTTTCAACACTCCAACAGCTAGAAACACTTTTCTATAATTTATCATACAATGTTATCGTCTAGTTTATCGTTTAGGAAACTTGACCGACAATATATGACAAATCAAATTGCAATTGTTGGTCAAGTTAGTCTGGGATGAAACTCATCTGACGAATTTAATTGATTTTGCTAGTACAAGGTGTCATTTTATTTACCACTAGGACAAACTCCTCTAACCCTGGGTATTGCCAAAAGCCTGTCAGCTAAGATTCCACTAGGAGAAACTTGGTTGACAAGACAGTCTGTGATGGCTTATGACAAATGCCCAAAAAGTATTTAAATATCCATATTATGTGCTCTAAATTTCCATTAAGCTTATCTACAAGTCATACATCCAATACAAATGATTTACAACATGATTCTAACAAAATACTATTTAATCTTCGAACTCACATTTGCATTACATGTACCTAATTCCTAAAATTGATCTTAAATAGACATATTAGATACACATGAATGAACTATTAAGTCATCATTAAAATATAGACAATGTATAAATGTTAGTTCTACAAAAAAATCATGTATTATACAATACTGAAGTGTAGGTCTAGACAATAAGAAGTCTCGCCAGTTCGTTCCAGCATCTCGAATGGACCCACATATTAGGGACTTTTATTTACTAGACTTTTCTCTATGACATGAAGGGCTTTGATCATGATTTCCTACAAAGAAGTGTAAATCAATTCTATTTGAATTTGTATAGGACTTATGTAAATCCCAAGATTTCTTTAATCTCTACATGATTAAGGTGACATTATCAGTGTAACACTACATTTTCTCTAACTTGAAGGAGGTCATCTCACCTACATCATCCCAGTAAAGTGGAACCCAACATGGATTTCCATAAAAGCTTCATAAGGGGGTATTCCAATATTCACTTGGTAGCTATTATAATAGGAAAACTCAGCTAAAGGCATATATTGTTCGCAAGACCCACTCTAGTCTAGTAGGTAAGCCCTTCATAAGTTTTCTAGGGTTTGGATCATTCATTCTAATTGTTTCTCAATTTGAGAGAGGGAGGCATTAGTGAACTTTAGCTTCATGTGGAATTCTTATTGGACTTTCTTCAGTGACTTGAAGCTAAACTTGGTATCACAATCAAAGATAATGGAGCTTGGAATTCCATGAAGGTGTACACACTCTTGGATGTAGAGCTCGTCTAGGTCAAAAACATTGGCAGTGATTTTTCAAGATAAGAAGTGTGTCGTTTTCATCAAATGGTCTGATACTACATCATGTCCTTCTCATTTATGGGATGAACTTCCACGAAATCCATGGTGATCTGGTCCCACTTCCATTTGGGTATAAAAATTGATCGTAGTAAACCACTTGGTTGTTGGTGATCAACCTTCTACATATGAAAAATTAGACAACTAGCCATGAATAAGGCTATTTCTCACTTCATCCCTTCCACCAAATCATTATATATATTTAAATATCTTGGTTGAACGATGACACATGGTACACTAAGACCCATGATCTTCTTACAGAATGTGAGTCTTTGTCGGTGAATCTTCCAATACCCAAATAAATGTTTGTATAAAATTCCTCAATCAACACCCAAGGATAGGTGGGTTTGATTCTTAGAGAGAGTGGCATTCATCTTTTCAAGTGTAGGTCTAGAGAACTGAGCTGATAGAAACTAGAAAAGTGATGATTTGGGTGTCGAAAAAATGGAAACTATCAAAAATAGGTTTTAGGAGCAATCTAGAGAACTCTTAGAATTTTTCTGTCAGTGGACAAACCCTCCACACAAATGAGACATTTATGAATGAGGTCATCAATCACTACATTATCCTTACCAATGTGGTAGGCTATTGCAAACTGATAGTCCTTCGGGTATTCCGCCCATCATCATTGTCATAGGTTGAAGTATTTTTAGGTCAAAGGGTACTTCAAGCTGTTGTGGTTGGAGAGCATATCAAAAATATCCCTATAGAGGTAATTTTTCCATATTTTATAGCATACGCAATTGCTGAGAGCTCTACATTGGGATGAAAGAAATTCAACTTGTTGGGGTTGAGTAGTCTTAAGGGAAAGACACAACGTTCTAATCTTGTTCTAGTCGGCATCCTAAGCCCATGCTTAATGTGTCAATGAATTGTTGTTTCCCAAGGGTAGGGTCAACATCAGGTCAAAGTGTTGGTATGTATGCCAAGAGAGCCAGTCATATGATGATTATATGCATCGTTTGGGAATTCCATTGTCATGGTGGACCATCATGGTAGACCATAGATCGGTGGATGACCATGGATGTACATGTTTGGTAAAGTGGTAATCAACTTCTTGGTTGTTCATTTGGCATTTTAGTTACCCATTGGGTAACCTCTAGGTTGCTAAAATAATATTTCAGAAAAAAAAACAATTACCAATAGGAATCCATCCATTCTTATAAAACCAAATTTACAACCATACAAAAAATAATAATCACAATCACAATAAACACAATAATAAGTTAGTACGTATTACATGATAGAACTAACTTTATGTTACGTAATGTATTTAACAACCTACATAAAGAAAATATAACTTAAGGTTTGTTTGTAAGAATTCTATTCAATAGGAATCCCTACATGATTAGTAATTGATGTCGCTATTTGATCTCTAAATGTATTCATCATCTCCTTCTCTAATTGTGAAATGCACACATCTCCAAATTCTCTTTTAGAACTCCTTCTTATGTCTTGTACATTTGTTGCAATTTGATCAATTTCTAAATGCTTCCATAACTCATCATTGCAATCAAAATCTTGGATGGAATTATGTAAAGCTACACATGCCACCACAATTTGACCCTTTGTCTTTAAATCATAGTTTGGCATTTTATCTAACATAGCAAATCTTTTTTTCAACACACCAAATGTGTGCTCAATTACAGTACGACAAGATGAACGGAAAAAATTAAAGACTTCCTCCATGCACGTAGGTTTTGAATTCATGTTGTTTTGAATGTGATATCGATGATTTTTGTATGGAGAAAGGAATCCTAGAAACTTTGCATAACCAGCATCAACGAGATAAAATTTACCTACAACATAAAAAGAATACTTGAGTGTTTCATAGATGGTGGCTTATAAATTTTACATAGTGCAACTTATATTTGAATTAAATATGATGAACTCTATGATAACTTGGTGGAGGAATGGGAAAATTTTGATGTGGGTCAGCTATAGTATCCATTAAAATGTGATAATCATGTGAAGTACCCTCATGCCCAGCATAAACAAAGGTCAAGCGCATCTCATGATTGCACAATGCAAGGACATTTTGTGTTGGTCTACTTTTCCTTCCTAAATAAAGAGGTTGTAACCTCTTAGGAATGAGAGCATGCACATGTTTTCCATCTATAGAACCCACACAACCTTTTAAGAATGGCCAATACTAAGGTTTTCCTTGTAGTGGTTTGTCTGCATCTTCAAACTTTCCTGGTGCAATAAGCTCAGTAGCATAACAACATATTGCATGCATCACTTTATGAAATATAGTCGATATCGTCCAAGAGGACCTCTACCAAAACTCACACATAACTCTAAACCTTTGAGTGTGAGCAAGAATGTGTACAAAAATGGCAATTGCCTCCTCAACAGAAACATACCTTGAATCATAAAGGAGTGATTTGGCACATAATTGAGAACATAGAAAAGAAAATATAGTTGGCTTCATTATAAGATTATTTATGCAACGATCTGGATGCTCAGTCAACCATTCAACTACACGTTGGTAGCCTCTATAGTTGTAAGTGTGTTGAGGTTCCTTTAACAAGTAGTTATATGCATAAAATCCAGCCGTTGTAGTTAGTAACAACAATAGTTCTTCTTATTTAGATTCGATATCTGAATCTGAATCTAAATCCATACAATCCATCAAATTATCTATATGTGAAATGAGAATAATGTCAAATTCTTGAAAGAATTCTGAACAAATAAATAAAAACTAATGGAATAGAACAAAATACATCATCATAATATCTTTGAAAAGAAAGGAAATCGACTACACAGTCATCCATTACACCAAAGTATTCCATGACTAACTAAATAGAAACTATAATAAAATAATAGCATGACACATGGAATAGTAAATTATAAAATTGACTCTAGTCATATTCTAACCCATCCTAGTTTTCCACTGACAGCACTCGAATCGCAACCATCCCAACCACATGTCCTCATATTTTTTCTTTAGCAACACCCTTTTCATTGGGTCGGTCATACTAGAAATTGCTCAAAATCAAAATTCATCAGTAGAACCTAAAGGTAATGTATCTTGTATTATTTTTTGTGCTTCAATGATTTCATTCTCGACTGAGCTGGTTTGCTTTGTTTCTAAACATGCTCTTCTGGTTTCTCGATACTCATGTACAACGTCACCAATTTTTTTTGCAAGTTGAGATGCGCCTGAGTTCCTCTTTTTTTTCATCCTTATTTTGCAATTGGCTAGACTTATCATAGGGGTGTTGTTATCTTCTTCAACATCATTTTGTTGTGTTATATCAACTCCAACATCATTGAAAAAGGAACTCCAAGTATTGTGCCCGCTTAGATCTATAAGTGTGCCATGATCTTCAGTAGGTGGAACTGGATGAGATGGGGTATTGGCTGCAGGGTTGACTACATTTTTTCCAGTTCCCAAAGTGATTGAGAAAAGCAATTCATAGTCCTCTTCATGTTCAAGACCTTGTTTTCTAAATCGGGAGGCATAAGGATGTGTCTGCAATTGGTATGAGAAGATTATTAATTAAATTTATAAGATGTTATTAACTTATTTTAAACAAAACCTTAAAAAAAGCAAACCTTTAAATATTCAGTCCACCATTCATCAGATGCTTTTATCGATTTTGTAGCAGGATCCCATCCATGTCCACTATAGTTTTTCTTAATTGTAACCCATTCCTTGTACTCCTTTCTCATGACATCCCATTTGTTTTTTAATTTGTCCCTAGTAAGTCGAAATCCATTTTGTTCATGAAAAGATTCACCGATATATTCCCATACTTTTGATGATAAAGTGAGTCCAGACTGATTCCCTAATTGTACTTGTTCTACGCACAACTTGCAAAAAATATCAAATCGTCTCTCAGTCCATTTAACTTTATCGTCACTGACCATCTAATTGTTTAACAAAAAATGCATACTTGTTAGAAGAAGACACTACCACATATCAGATTTAAGTACGTACAAATCCAGTGTCTATGATCATTACCATGTATCATTGAATTATTTTTGTATTTACTTACTATTTTTGACTCATGAGAGAATGTTTATGCTATTCAACTATAAATAAATATGTCATGTTTTGATAGAAGATACACCAGCAAAATCAGAAATCGAGACTTTAGAATGGATCATGACGTAGCAATTGTTCCAAATAATTTTTTCCAAGTTAACATCTCAAACCTGTCATGCACGGAAAGTAGAATTAGGATATCTTAAAGTATCATGTACTAAAGAATTCAATTCAAAACAAAAACTTTTTGTTTCGTTGTGATCGGCAGATGATACAAAAAGTAATCAACGAATGATCTTTTCACCCGGCACGAAACTGTAGACGGAGGTATGTTAGGTGAAAAAGAAGATGCAGATATCACCGTACTGTAGATGTCACAGTCAAGTAGTACAGGAGCCTTTTATTCTACTACCTCTGTAGCTGGAGAAGATGGGATGGATTCTTAGGCCAAGTTAAAATTGGAGGAGTCCAATCAGTCTGACTTTGTTATTAATTTTGACGACGCTATGGCAGACGAGTTATAAAAAGCTGAATACCTACCGGCTTTTCCTTCTATTTCGACGGCGCTAGGGTAGCTGAGAGCCTGAGAGTCGAAAACATGTGTAAATATATATACGAAAATGCTACGTTGACGCGGCTAACCTATGACACGTCCTGGACGCGGCAGTTTTGCCGCTTGGTTTGGCTGGGTGATTTTCCCGGCCGGGACCCCCCGCCTTTTTTTTTTTTACCACGTGGCAGATCTACACACAAAAGAATATAAAAATGAAAATTGTCAATAATTTTTAATCTATAATGAATTTTTTAACGAAATAAAAACCACTGGACTCGTTACAAAAAATGCAATCTAACAAGACCAATATCGATATATTTTGAGAAAAATAATATGCACGCTATTTTACCAATAGTGTGCACATTATATTAAGATTATGTTAATTTATATTTATGCACAACATCTAAAAAGTAGGCGCATTGTGTTAAGATTTGTGTTAATTTGCTATTTATGCACATACTCTGTTTAAGATTTGTGATAAGTAGGTGCATTTTCCATACAAGTAGACGCATTTGCCATAAGTGGGCGCATTCAATCAAAAATATACATTCAATCAAAAGTAGGCGTATTGGTCATAAATAAACTTTTATTACAAATATAGGGCACATTCATACCATAAGTGTACGCATTCACATCATAACTGGGCACATTCACACCATAAGTGGGTGTTTACTACTAGTATTTGGCGCATTAAGTAGAAATATTGACACCATAAGTGGGCGCACTCACACCATAAGTGGGCACATTTACACCATAACTAGGCTCATTCACACATTCACAGCATAAGTGTGCGCATTCACACCATAAGTTGGCGCATTCACACATTCAAACCATAGTGGGAGCATTCACACATACACACCATAAGTGAGCGCATTCACACCATAAGTAGGCGTATTCACACCATAAGTGGGCGCATTCACAACATAAGTGGGCGCATTCACAACATAAGTGGGCGCATTTACACCATAAGTGGGTGCATTCACACATTTACACCATAAGTGGACACATTCACAACATAAGTGGGCACATTCACACCATAAGTGGGCGCATTCACAACATAAGTGTGCGCATTCACACCATAAGTGGGCGCATTCACACTTTCACACCATAAGTGGGCGCATTCACAGTATAAGTGGGCACATTCACACCATAAGTGGGCGCATTCACACATTCACACCATAAGTGAGCGCATTCACAGCATAAGTAGGCGCATTCACACCATAAGTGGGCACATTCAGATATTCACAGCATAAGTGGGCGCATTCACAGCATAAGTGGGCACATTCACACCATAAGTGGACGCATTCACACCATAAGTGGGTGCATTCACATATTCACACCATAACTGTGTGCATTCACAACATAAGTGGGCGCATTCACACCATAATTGGGCGCATTCACACATTCACACCATAAGTGGGCGCATTCACCCCATAAGTTCGCATTCACACATTCACATCATAACTGTGCGCATTCACAACATAAGTGGGCGCATTCACACCATAAGTGGGCGCATTCACACCATAACTGGGTGCATTCATACCATAACTGGGTGCATTCACAGTATAAGTGGGCGCATTCACACCATAAGTGGGCGCATTCACACCATAAGTGGGCGCATTCACAGCAAAAGTAGGCGCATTCACACTTATGGTGTGTGTGCGCCCACTTATGGTGTGAGTGTGCCTACTTATGGTGTGAATGTGTGAATGCGCCCACTTATGGTGTGAATGTGCCCACTTATGGTATGAATGTGTGAATGTGCCCACTTATGATGTAAATGCGTCCACTTATGTTGTGAATGCGCTCACTTATATTGTGAATGTATGAATGCGCCTAGTTATGATGTGAATGCGCCCACTTATGGTGTGAGTGCGCCATAAGTGGGCGCATAAATATAAAATTGGGTATTTGTAGAAAAATACCCAATTACGGTGTTAATGTATCAATTATAGTGCGAATGTATCTACTTTTTAGATGTTGTGCATAAATATAAATTAACATAAATCTTAATATAATGTGCACACTATTGGTAAAATAGCATGTATATTATTTTTTTAAAATATATCAATATTGGTCTTATTAGATTGGATTTTTCGTAACGAGTCCAGTGGTTTTTATTTCGTTAAAAAAATCATTATGGGCGCATTCACACCATAAGTAGGCACATTCACACTTGACTTATTTATTATTTGATTTTTTTTCAAAAATATACCAATATTAGTCTTGTTCAAATGTATTTTTTATAACGAATCGGGTGCATTTTATTTCGTCAAAAAAATCATTACGGAATAAAAGTTATAAACAAAATAGCGGATTTCCCCCTAGAAAATCAAAAAAGAAAAAATTAAAAAAAAGAAAAGAAAAAAGGGACCCGCGTGAGGGGCAGTGCCAGCTGGGCAGGGGATGGCGGTTTACCGCCGTGTCTGGGACGCGTGAAACTGCCCAAACGTTTCCAAAGTTAAGTCCATATATATATCGCGCGCCAGGGAAGGGTCCTCGGGAAGTCCAATCAGGCTAGACTTTGATCACGTTGATTCTCACTACGTCAAAAAAACCGGTGAAAATACGATGGGAGGGGCCACTCCTCAGCACTTCCCAACACTCCAAGAAAAATGGGACGCTCTACCAAACATGCTTTACCAGCGATTGTGGTAGGCCGCCGAGCAGTTTGTTTGATCACTGCATTCCCAAACGGTGCAATAATGTGGTATCATGTACTTGATTTGATAATATTAATAAAGACAATTATGTCTATTAATGCTTGTTTTAGTTATGAGATAACAAAACAACATGATAGATGTCTAAGTATGACATTACTCTATAACATATGTCTTCAGGTTGAGAACCTAAATAATAAGATCATATGTATGATAAAATTACATACATTATTGTTAAGTCCCTAGTTGGATATAATTATGGAAGCAAAATAGACAGCAATAATACATAAGACTAGAAAGTCTGTTGCGTGATGATAGAATCTCACCACTCATGATTTTGGATATCAAGTCAAACTCATAGACACTTGTTAGAGAACAGTTTACCGGACTGACCCGCCTTGAGAGTGATACATGGAAATTATGGAGTGGTAGTTAAAAACAGATCTAAAAGTGATAGTGGTGATTGTTATTCTTTGACCTAAAGTCACTACACTCATCACATGTCATTCGATGAACTTTGACACCATCTAACGTGACCTTAAAGAAGGGTTGTCACAAGGGTGGTGCTCGGGTATGTTGTGACACATGGAGATTTACTGTCAGTGATGTAGTGGGATTTGTCCCTCCTAATGGAGTTGATATCTTGGCCACTTGATAAGCGAGACTGAGAAACACATGGCCATTCTCATGTGAGTTAATATGTAATATTTGATCTCACATGTATCTTAACAGTCTAATATAGTTCAAGAAACCTAGATTGAGTATTAATAGGAGTTCAATGATTCACATTCAAACTGGATATATGAGACAAAGGAACTATACAATCACAGTATCATTGATCACAGAAGTTGTTCTCCAACTATCAAATTATTTGGGTAGCAATGATGTCACTACTAGTACAGGAATGACATGAGGCGTCACTACTACAGAAAATGCTTTTTACAACAGTTCCTTTTCTCAATTTACAACAGGTATTAACCGTTGTATTAGATCGTGTGGTCTTATGGGGGGGGGGTGCTTTACACAACATGCGATCGCATGTTGTAATAGATGTATTTTATACAACAGTTGAAACATGTTGTCTTTTCAGGAATGACCTGTTGTAATATGGGTATTTTACACAACATGTGGTGCACCTGTTGTAATATATATTATACAACAGTTGAACGATGTTGTCTTTCGCGAAACACACCCGTTGTAATAGGGGTATTTTTTACAACATGTGGTTCACCCGTTGTAATATATATTATACAACAGTCGAAGCATGTTATCTTCCACTAAACACACCCGTTGTAATAGGTAGGTCTATTACAACATGCAGTGCACCTGTTGTAATATACATATTTATACAACAGTTGGAGTATGTTGTCTTTCCATACATTTAACCGTTGTAGTAAGATTGTTTAGACAACATGGTGTGTGTCTGTTCTAATATACACAATTTATACAACAGGTTATGCATGTTGTAGTTCACTAGAAACACCTATTGTAATAGGTGTATTTTTTCCTGAGAAACCTGTTGTAATAGGTGTGGATAACACAACATGTGTTGTTTGTTGTAGAATCATACATTTTACAACATATTATTAACTGTTGTCTTTGATTAGAGTTGAAAGGTCATATATCGAACCAATTGTATTGATCAAATTAACCATATTATTAATAAATTATAATAAATATGCAATTATACTTTTTCATTTCACAAACAAACACATAGTTGAACAAAATTTCCATCAAACCTTGAAAGAAACTTGTACTAAATTTAATTAATATTAAATCATCCATACAACGATTCAATAATACAAAGTACTGAGTATCCACTCTAGAATCGAACTGAAAACTAACTAAAAAGGTTTCACACATTGGTCTATGGTAAAGAACAAATGTCTCCCCCACATGTCACATAATCTTATGTGTGCTCAAGAACACATGTCGCGCACTCGTTTCGGACCTCATCGATTTCTTCTTGGTTGAAGCAACGACCAATATACTTCAAATAATACTGCAATCATATGACAAATATATCAACATATTTTGATATTTATTTAGAAATTTGAACAAACTAAAAGAATATAATGTTAAGTAGCTTACACATTCAGGAATATTTCTATTTCTCGCATCAAAGATGTCTTTCATATACTTCAACACATAATACCCGCAATCTGTATTGTTCGGCTGCTTTGGACACTATACAAAATAAATATTAATTTGTTATCCAAATAATTGTGAGACATATTTGCATATAAGAGAAAACCATGGTTTCATTAAAGAGAGTAAACTGAAACTTGGTAAATGATCTGATCAATTATGAAGAGAGTAAATCAAAATTCTAGAAGTAGTAATTATTGTGTTTTGGTTTATCAATAATAAGAAAACATTAAGTGGCTACGAAATGGGGATACAAATATGAAATTTTTTTATGCTTATGTCAAGGCAAGAAGATAGAAGAACAAGATTCCAATGGTGCTTGAATTACTGATACAATGGCCCTTAGCTCTATGGTTCTTCAACATTTAAAAAAAAAATTGCAATTCTACATTGTGTACAGAAAATGAAATGGATTTGCTACCACTGACATTTACACTTTTCTTTTTTGCACTTCCACACTGTATACACAACATGAAATGGATTTGCTGCCACTGTCATCTACACCTTTAACTAATTTGCAAATGCATCTTATTGCTACTCTGTCAACTTTTTAACTGTCTAAACTGTATGGGCAGAAATAAAGCATCCGGCCTAGATGAGGTTTCTGTTGAGTTCTTAATATCTAACTAGAATACAGTAAAGAAATCAGTGATAGTACAATTAATCAGGCTCTTCTTGGTATGCCTTTGCCTCTCATTCTCTGTATGATACCACATTAGTCCTTATATCGAAGAGAACTAATCCTTCTTCTTACAATCATGTTCGACCTATTTCTCTCAATAATACTTGCTTGAAACTCAAATCCAAGGTTATTATTGAACGTTTTAAGCCATCCATGCCAGAGTGGATAGACAATACACAAAGTGCCTTTGTTCCTGGAAGGAAAATCTCAGACAATAACATTCGTGTACCAGAATTGATCCATGAGAGCAAGTTCTTCTGCATTTTTCATGGCTATCAAAGTTGATTTTGCAAAGGTCTGTGACAATATGTTTTGGCCTTTCATCTTGGATACACTTCAAAAAGCACGGTTTCCAGTTTCCACTATAAATTATGTGATGAATTCAATTGGTGGGGGAAAGATTAATGTCTTATGGAATGGTGATCTCTTGCCACGCTTCAAGGAAAAGCATGGTCTGAGACAAGGTGATCCCTTATCTTTGTATCTTTTCGTCATGTGGCTGAATCGCTCGAGTAAACTGATACAACAAAAGGCTAATGAAGGATCATGGGTTCCTTTAAAACTATGTCACAATGGCCCAAAAGTTTCTCACGTAGCTTTCGTAGATGATTTGCTTCTTTTTGCTACAGCTCATGAGTCACAAATCCAAACTATTTTGAATGTTGTTCACACTTTCAAAGGGCGTCTGGCCAAACTATTCATGTAGATAAGACTGAAATTTTCTTCTCAAAGTCGGTGTTGCCAACTGTATGAAGCGCTATTTGCTCGATCTCAGGGTTCAAACAATCGGATGACCCTGGTCGTTACTAGGGAGTTCAATTGATACATGGTTGCATATGCAATTCAACATATGAAGGTATCTTGGATTCAGTAGAAGCCAGGGTAATAGGTTGGGCAACAAAGAGTTTATCTTTCGCTGGGTGTGTGTTTGGCAAAATTAGTTATGGCATCTATTCCTACATTTTATATGCAAACTTGTTGCATCTCTGCAAAAGTATGTAACCTTATAGACAAGATTATACGGAGATTTATTTGGTGGAAAAATGATGGTCAGAAACATTTATTTTAGTTGCATGGGAATGCAAAGTGTGTGGGATATCCACTCAGGCAACGAGTCTATGTGGTGTTCAGGCCTACAGAAAAGGTATAAATCTTTCACTGCTACTAATCAAACAAGGAGTACTTCCTTCTAGAAGGGTATCTATCATCTAAGAGATATCGTACATTCTAACAGTTACAAGGTAATCTTTAATGTTAGGGATACAAATGCCTGGTTTGACTGTTGGGTCCAACATGAAACTTCTCTTATACCCAAGACTATTCGACCTGTTCCTAAAGATCTTCTTGATCTATGTGTTTGTTCAATGACACCTATTGACTGTCACTGGGATCAGGAATTTATCAAGCAATACCTTCCCTCCATACATTTTGGAGAAAATTATGGGGTATGGTCACCCGCGACCAATGGTATCTTCTCAACAAATCCGGCTTATGTATTGACTATGTCACAAAAAGGCAGACACAAAACAGGTCCTTGGATGAAACTTTGGAAGACAAAGTTACCTCCTAGATACAAGATGTTCTTGTGGCATATATGTGATGAAGCATTGCTGACCAACTTCAGATGACTGCAATGACATTGTATTGATGACCCTGCTTGTAAGTTATGTTTTGCTGCATAGGAAACTACTTTGCATCTTTTCCAGGACTGTCCTATTGCTCACACCATTTGGACTAAAATGAAGATCACGGATTGCGTACATCATTATGTTAATCTTGATTTGCACCATTGGATAGTTTCTTCTCTAAACACATCCTCTGAGGTAATCTGTGTTTTCGTATCAACCTGCTGGCATCTCTAGATCTCAAGAAATAATTTGTATTTTGAAGTCTTCCACAATGTGCTTACTCCATTTGTCGATCAATTTTATCTACTGCTACTACACTTACGAGATTGAAGGATCCTGATGAGTTGATGAACTCGAATCCAATTATCATTCAACCTCTAATCTTATGTGGTCCCATCCTCCGATTGGATATATTAAACTCAATGTTCATGCAGCTGTGCATTCTGGACGTAGTGTTGTAGCCATGGTGACAAGAAAAAATGATGGTAGATTGTTAAAGGGCTAGGGTCATCAACTGTCTTCAACTCGTGTATAGTTGGAAGAGACAGTGGCAATTTATTATGCTTTACAACTTGCACTTCAAGAAGGGTGGAATCTTATATATGTTGAATCTGATAGTATGAATGTTGTTCATGCAATCACAGAAGACTTATCCCGGTATCCAATTCTAACTCCATGGGTTCGGAAGATCAGGACTATACAGGTACAACTTGCACTTCAAGAAGGGTTCAATCTTATATATGTTGAATCTGATAGTATGAATGTTGTTCATGCAATCATAGAAGACTTGTCCCAGTATCCAATTCTAACTCCATGGGTTCTGAAGATCAGGACTATACAGGCGTCTATGGGTGAAGTTTCAATCTATGAAATTGATCGGATCAGGGAAGATGAAGCATACACATTAGCCAAAGTTCATTTACATGATGAACAAGATTCCATGTCTTACTTAAATCCTGTTTTTCCTTTACCAAATGTAATTCCTAATGTAGCATGCAAGGAATGTATGAATCCGTTATCCAATGACTGTTGATTCTGATCATACTCAAGATCACTACATAAAGTAAAAAGGTGGATCCCCTTCTAGCTTGGACTACAATACATAATTCCTCTGTAGCCTCTCATAAAAAAATGTCCATGTGGCAACATTTGTCATTGAAACTGTTTCGTTGGTATTTTTTCTCTTTATCTTAAAATCCTTATCTACCACTGTTCTAGAAATCAGCTATTATATGTTGGGATCACTACTATTTGTATGAGCTATAATTTACTTGCAGTCAGTCTGACACTAACTTTTCTACACAATAATTTGCATGTCGAGAAACCAAATGTCGTATCATTTTCTACATTTACCACATGTGCAGAAATATACATCCAAAAGAAGCTCAATTTAATAGCAACCTATCTAAACACTGTGACCATGGGACAATGATCAGACCCGAAACATAATTCACAGGAAGATGCGATTATTAATTGTAAGATTGCTGCAGTAGGTAATGTCGCATTAGCATGAGCAAGACTAAATCACATCAAGCCAGGTTGTGTTTAGCAGGCTGTTAGGAAGATCTTCCAAGAGAGGTTGGTCCAGTTGGGTTACGACAAGGCAATGTAAGATTGGCATAAAAACATACTTGTCCAGGTGGCTAGGTGGTCCTTCCCACCCAGGGTAAGCCTAGGGGGGCATAGGCATTTCTAAGAGTTCTTCATATTTCTTTATATTTTACATATATAAAAATTATTATTACATATACATATAGCCACTGTTTTAAAAAGTGGCCCAGGCGGCCGCTTGAGTGGCCCAAACCCTCATCCGCATGGTTGAGCCTTGAGGCGGCAGTTAGGATTGGATTTAAGCGCCCGCTTCAAACCCGCTTGGCCCGCTAGAGCGGCCGCCTGAACCTTAGTTTTAGGCGCCCGCCTAAGGCTGCTTAATGAAAATCAGGCTTCAGACCCACTTCTCAGGCCCATATTGAACATGAAATGGGAGTCTTAGTATTTAAAATTATGATGTTATTGAATATATTACTATAATACTTTTGCATATACGACTAAAATATGTTCATAAAATTATGTAACTACGCAATTAGTGTGTAATACTATAGTAACTACACTGATGTTGCTGCTACTATATAAAATTAATTATTATGTACCATTTAGTCTACTAGAATAACTAGTATTGTGTAAATGTAATATATTACTACGTAAGTCTTATAAATCAGTAATATTGTATAGCTTTATAGTATTGATTCCTAAGTATGGAACATTAAGCTAAAAAATAACAGTAAATTGGTACGTGTAAATGTAATATAATGTAACTGTAACACTGTATAATCCTCTGAAGCAGTATCATATGACGATAAATTACTAACAATAAGTTGTAAGATTGCATGATAGTAGTATACTACTGTGTGCAGTGTGTACTACTATAGAATATACTCCTAATAATATGATACTAGTATGCTATTGTTAGTAATATATGTACATCAATTTCCTATGTAATTGTTACTAACTAATTAGATTTATTTTGGTTAATTGTATTCTAGTTATGTTATAAGCACTTTACATTGTGATGTAGGATGAGTTTTACACTGCCACAGGGGTTTAGATATGTATAAAAGTTTCTAGAAAATTTTTATTTATATACAAACAAACATAATTTTGCATAAATTTATATAGGAAATTATGCATCCGCTTTTTCAAAAAGTGGCCGTTTAAGCACCCGCCTAGTGCTCAAGAGGCCACAAGGTGTTTTCCAAACGCCTTCTACTTCCCGCTTTTTAAAACATTGCATGTAGCTATATTCAAATATATACATCACTATGTACATTTGTATTGGTTATCTTTAAGTTAATGTGGTCTTTAAGTATCTTAATTTGGACCTAAAAGAACTTAGGCATCCACTTCAGTTATCTGAAGGCCTAGGTGTCTAGTTTAAAGCGGCCCTCCTAGAGCCTAGGGGGCCTAGGCGCGCCTAGGCAGGAGCTTGGATAACTATGCATAAAAAAAGACTAAAGGGGGGCACTTTGTCTCATTAGCTTCTGAAGGGTTTGTAGTTTTGCCAAAACTATCAAAACGTGCAGTAATTTACCAAAAACAAAAATGTTATCATTTACAACTTTGTCAGCATTACCTTAATTTTGCAGAGTCAAAAATTGCTCCCGCCTTGTTCACACGATCAATTGTAAACTTTTCAACTAAATCAAGGCAACTCAACCAAGTAAGATATCTCATTGGGAGTGTTATGCTGAAGTAATTATTATGCAATTTTTCTTCTAGAGAACACTAACCAAGCTCTTCAGTAGTGTAAAATTCATTCTCCGTACCATCACCCCAGCCCAGGAGTGCAAGATAATTTATCATTGCCTGAGGCAAGTATCCCATCTCCCTGAACTGCCAAATGAAAAATATAGAAAGTATAATACCTCAAAACTAATCTGTCTCAATAACTAAACAAGTAGAATCCCAAGTCATAGAACTGAAATATACAGACATAGTACATGTCCTCCAGAAGTAGCTCCATGGCGTTTTGATAATTTGCTTCTGTCAGGAGCAAGAATGAAAGAAACATGTGCAAATGAAGGCATTTCAAATCCTAACGCCTATAAAAAAATGGATTTCAAAAGTTGTAACCGGCGCTTTGTGTGAATAAATATGATTAACATGATTACCTTATATATAAGTGCTTGTCTCAAGGTGTTCGGCAAATGTTCTTCATCTCTGTCAGTGTTGAAGGATTCAAAAGATATTTATAAAAGAAAACAAGAAACACTAACATAGAAAATCTATATTGCGAAGCTGTAAGAACAGAGAATTCCTTCTGATACAATCATGGGTATATAGTTAAACAAAGAAACCATAAATATCAAGGCACCCTGAGGAGGTCCACCTGGCTGCTCCCTCACATGTTTGAGCCTTGGGTTCTGTTTAAGGGAACTTTGTGCCTAACAAATGTCTCTTATTATGCTTCCTACTACTCATTGAAAAATTGTTGTTCGTATTAAGTGCACATGTCATTATATTAAGCTACTATTTGTTTTCAAATTTGTCTTGGTCTGTGCCTTGAATCGGGTTCCATGTCGGGGAACTGTATGCTCAACATTGGGGTTCTGATTGCGGTATAAAATATCAAGATACATATATTAGAGCCTTCTTACATATTATAAGGACCCTAAAGACTCATCACTCATGTTAACCACTAGAAATGTTTTAGAAAGCACAAAGCAGGAAGCGAGCAGATAGGACCTTCTAGCTTCTTAAGCATCATGCGGGTGCTGAAATAGACAATTTTTTTAAAGGGGATGCTTTACTTTTTGTCTATTTTTATATAATTACACACATCTTTTCTAGGGAGTGTCACTATACTTTTTATTATTGAGCAAGGTTTGGTCTATCCTGTCCTGGGAGTAATTAATTGAGATCTCTTTCATTGGTAGTTGAATGACTAGCCCCTCTTATGGGATTTTGATGAATCCCCTTTTTTGTCTTGGTGCATGTAGACTCCACTTTCTTTGGTAGTCAGCCTTGTCTAGCGGTGATAGCAATGGGATAGAATGTCACTACTCTTGTCGCACTACTACAAATAGTTATTTGATCTCTTTGTCATTAGCTTCTCTCTCATTTGTATATGAAGAGCTTCTAAGTACCTTCCAGACGTCACATAATTAACTTATAAAATGTGATCAGGAGGACCCACACTATTCATGCAGCTGCACTACCACTAGGCAGTCTACCTTGACGTCTATCTTTGTGTATGGAATGTGGATGCATGTATGGACTTGTACACATAGGTTGAGGCTAGGGCTTGCTGCATGCTGCAAACTTTATGATATATTTTTCATCTTCTACTTCATATACAGAGTTAATTCTCATGTTCTCTCTATTAATTATAGAGAGGTGCACTCTATGACTGTACCTGCTTATGGTGGAAGTATGCAAGGCTAGGATACTATCAAACCACAAATGTGTTATCTCATTTTCCTACATCAATGGTAGCTAACAATGAAGTTTCTTTAGGTGTGTGGTGAACTGCTGAAACTATGGAAATTCATTAATGGATTGCTTTTGAGGAAGAAATTCTCCCCTCAAATCACAATGCCACCTTGGCATTAACTTGATTGCATCTTATCATATTTATATCAATTTCACCATTGCTTCGTATGTACTTTTGACTTGTCATAATCTGGAAGCCAATTTAATTGAATCTTGCCTTAATGATTATGCCTATTTGTTTTTCTTTTGAGTTTGATTGGCGCATTACCACATATTACATGAATCACTTGTTGTTCACCAATTAAATGCAGGATATATATTATGGTGTACCAGATACAAATCTAGAGATATCTCGTCACCATGTTTCTAATTTCTTATCTGCACATTCAGCTTACAATCTGCTTCCTGATTAGGGAAAGGTCCTGTTACATATCAAAGTCGGATTCCCAATTATATATTAAGATTTCTTTGTCGAGTGCTTTTGAATTTGACATATGTATCTGGTTTTCTTCTAGGTTATTGCCCTTGATGTTAAATTTCATGTCAAGCAAGCATTTCACGTTCTCTATGAGTAGGTACCCATTAACCAAACTCATGATTATTGTTGTTTCTGGACTTTGATGTTAACTCACGCTTACCTAAGTTAAAGATAAGCATAATTGAAGCATAGGTTTTCCAGGGCTTTCCTATATCCATCATAGTAACAAATTCAGGATTCAGCAATCATATGGCAAAGCTGAAAAATTTGACATCTTGGATGTATGTGAAAAATTCAGATAAAAATTTAAAGATTCAGTCAACTTTTTGATTTTTTGGGAAATTTCAGATATGTGTGTATTCGAATTTTACTTGGGAAAGAGCAAACAACAACTATATGCACATGTAAAAAATATAGTGGGTTGAAGTTTATTTGGGATAGAAAGGCAAGCAGAAGGCTAGAGCAATAAACAAATATTTTCCTTTCAAGTGCTACAGTGGTCAATTTCACCTTCCGTTGATCAAATCAAATGAAATGGAAGCAGAAGCCAAAAATCAGATGAAGGAGGTATAGACTTGAGCAAAAAATGAAATCGGGAGAAGTAGATTAGGGTAAGGATGAATATGCAGAGGTGACATGACAAACTAACATTTCTTACTTTTATGTTTCCTGTTGTTACTGATGCAAAAAAAAAAACAAGCGGTAGCCTCTCAGATAGTGATATGCGTCTGGGCTTGTATGTTAGGAGGGAAAGATATGTTCGAAGGAGAGGAAGAAATTTGAGTAAAATATAGAAGAAATTTAGAGAAGGAGAATGCACTGACATGATGACTTATTAGGCTGGCCAATAACACGATGAGGCTGACCAAATTGCTCCCAGCGTACATCCATGTGGTATTTAGAAGGTTAAATTTCTTGGATGTCTGAAAATGATGAGATTATAAAATAGTGAAAACAAAGAACTGGATAGAAGGTCGAAGATGGGAATGAAACAACGGAAAAAGAGAGGCAACATACCTGTAGCCAAATGGGGACCATTGCTGAGTTGCAGCCTTTCCCCAGAGATGCAGCCATTGCCATAGAAGAGAGTTGACGCCACCCTGAAGGAGGAGAGTCGGTGCCACTATCATGGAGAAAAGACGACGATGCTGGTGAAAGGCGACGAGAGTTAGTGCCTTTGGTGAAAGTAGAGAAAGAAAAAGAACCAATGAAATGAACTATTTAGAACCCAGCTAGACTACCTATAGAATCCTAGACACCTGACTCGACTTGACTGTTTCTTTGTGACAGTATATACCAGAGTTGTTTGACACAATAGACTACCAGTGAAGGGGAAATAAACATGCAAAAAGTACAACCTGTCAAGCCTTCATGTTCAGGACACACCAAACCAAGTCTAGACATCACTCTGTGTGTGCATGTGTATTCCGTTTAGTAGTTGCTTTGTCGATGCCATTTAATCTTCATACGATATATATAAGAATTGTATCTCCCCCTAAGGATGAGAGAAGTGAAATGTGTCTATATAGAATCACTTTAATACAATCTAGTAAAGATTAACATGTATACCAAAACTATTTTGTACTAAACAAGTCAATGACAACAATATGCAGTAGCTGCCAACATTATCCAAAAAAAATAAACAAGTTAACAACAGGGTATAGACTACCCCACAAGAAAAATATTTCCTGCTATTATGATGAAGGTTCTTCCTCGTATTAATTCAGACCATGCACCCATACTAATTACAATAGGCGAGAGGTACAAGAATACCGTTCATAGGACAAAAACAAGTGTAACATGGAATAGAAAGTCCTCATTTTCAGAGTTTTTTCAACAAAATTGGAATAACAAGTTACCATTCCATGAGGCGGTAGGCAAGTTTATGAGGAACACAGATAAGTGGGACAGAGAAGAATGGAGGAAGACTACAATGAAGAGGATATCACTATTGAATGAGATAAGTATGCACCAGGAAGATGAAAATGGTCCATGGGACACTGACAAGGATGAGCAGATAGCGCTCCTGTAGACGTAATACATTGAATTGGTACATTTAGATATAGATGAGTGGCGGAAAAAGGCTCAATGTGACTGGATGAGGGAAGGGGATGTTAACACCAAATACTTCCAAGATTTGGTTAAAGACAAGGGACAAATGAATACAATTACAAAGCTCAAGAACAATGAAGGAGTATGGGTGGAGGAGGAAGAAGGACTGAAGACAGTGGTGAGGGATTTGTTTTCTTCTAAAATTAATCACCAGTGGGAGAAGACGTGCAAGTAGGGGTGCACTTCCTAAATACAATGACCGATTCCCTACATTATCAGAGGATGTTAGAACACATATGGGGAGGATACCAAGCAAAGAAGAGACAAAATCAGTGTTGTTGAAGATGGACCCCATCAAGTCCCCTGGGCTGGATGGGGTGGATGCCAGATTTCTGTCAAAGGAACTTGGATCTCCTTGGCAAGTCAATTTCACTAATGATTTCCAAATGTTTTGTAGGTATACCAATTGAAGGAAACATGGTGAACTCTATCCTTGTGTGGATTCCTAAGATGCTAATGCCTAAAAGCTGTAATATCCCGAGGCCAATTTCATTGAACAACAATGTAGGACTTAAGATGCTACAAAAATAATAGTGGAAAGGATAAAGCCATTTCTACATACCTGGATCTCCCCTATGAAAAGTAGTTTTGTTCCCGAAAGGTGAATAACAGATAACATCATATTGGTGAAAGAGTTAATGCACTCCATGAGGATAAGAATGGGGAGGCGTGCTGCTATGGAAATGAAGGTGGATCGCTCCAAAGCATACGATGGGACGGAATGGGGGTTTATTGTGGATACATTAAGGAGAATAGTTATACCGCACAATTTGATCAGAATTATTATGAACATCATCATGGTGGGGGAGATATCTATTGCTTGGAATGGAGAAAACTTGCAACCGTTCAAGCCAACTAGAGGAGTTCGGCAAGGAGAACATTTGTCCCCATACATAGTTGTTCTATGCCTGGATAGGCTCAGCCATGCTATTACTAAAGAGGAGAGAGTAGGGAGATGGATACCCTTCCATGCCACTCTAAAAGGAGTTAGTATATCCCATATATGCTTTTCAAACGATCTGATACTATTTGGGGAAGCTACTAAGAGACATGCAAGAGTCATAATGAGAGTTCTGAAGAAATTTGAGCAAGATTTAGGACAATCACTAGCCAAGGAGAAATCATATCTCTACTTCTTGAAGAACACAACTATCCCGTTGAGGAGAGCGATCACTAAATTCACCAGGATAAGATAGATAAGGAATCTAGGGAAACATTTGGGTGTTCCAATTATACACGAACGAGCTACCAAAGACATGAATCTGGACACTATCAACAAGGTGGAATCTAGAATATCATCTTGGGTGAATAGATCACTCTCTTTGGTAGGGAGGGTGATGTTGATCAAATCTGTACTCAACACAATTCCTATATATACTATACATATAACATATCTTCCCCTATATATCTATGACAACATTGATCAAGTAGTGATGGAATTTCTATGGAAAGGGGCGTCAAGAAATAGCGACATCCATCTAGTGGCATGGGATAAAGTCATAAAAAGCAGCAGAGAAGGAGGACTAGACATGAAGTCGGCAAGGTGAATGAGGTGTTATTATAGAAAACTAGTTGGGACTTTATATCATAGTGGGAAGCGGAATGGAAAGAGGTGATGAAGGATAAGTACAGTCATAAAATCAACCAAGGTCTGGCAAGTGCGTCACAACTACGTTGAGTAATATCAAGGGTACAAGCAGTGCTACTATCAGAGTCTGGGAAGATCATATTATCTGGTGAGGAAATGAACATTTGGAATGATAGAAAGGTGAAAGGAAACATGTGTCTGGTGATGAAAGGACCTACAGTGATACATGTGGAACTAAAGGAACTCGGCGTTAGATCAATGGTTGACCTTAGGGGAGAATGGGATGTCGAGTTAATTCACAATTGGTTCAAGGAGGAGTCTGCAAGCAATACACTGACCATGCCTCCACCTGATCCTAAGGCAGGATAGGATGAGTTAATCTACTTGAAGGATAGCAAAGGACACTTCACAATAAAGGTTGTGTACTGAAAACTATAAAGTGAACACTCTGTGAGTTCTCCAGGATGGTGGAAGACACTATGGAAACTAAAGGTACCCCAACGTTTCAAAACACTACTATGGCTAGCCATGCATGGAGGAATCATGACAAACGAGATGAGAACAAGGAGACAATTCACTGAGGATACTCAATGCCCGAGATGTCTAAACAATGCAGAAACGTTGATAACACATTTGTCAATTATATTGAGATTCAAAAGGTGTGGGAGTACATTCAAGCGGTCACCAAAATTGAACTGGTCTCTACACATACTCTGGAGCGTGGATCACATTCAACCTGTAGAAGAAAAAGGAAATTGTTGAATGGAATGCATGGATTGCCATCGCACTGTAGAAATTTGGACTTACAGATGCAACATCATTTTCTAGGACACAAAGGTAGGATCAGAAGGCATATTTTCTGCAATCAAATAGGAAGTAAACATATGCAAGATTCCATTTGATAGGAAAGGAAGTAGGGGCACTGGGATGAATGTTGTGGAGCCAAGATGGAATACACCAGAACCAGGGCAAATCAAGAAGAATGTAGACGTTGTATTGAAAAAGAAAAGGAAGATTATGTCAACTGGGTTTGTTTTTAGAGACCATGAAGGATGCTGGCTTGGAGGAGGCTATGATAGAGGCACGATGTTGAACACTTGCTAGCAAAACTGAAAGCTATTGCGCATGGAGTCCAGGTGTGCATAGCAAGATTCACCAATTTTTTGGTGGGTCAGACAACAAAGGAGCCATCAAAATGCTGAATAATCAGGTGGTAGTACCTTCTAAGTATAAAGCGGATTGCTTGTTTTTTAGAAAGTTAGTACCTTTCTTTGATGTATTAGAGTTTAGTTTTAGAAGAAGATCTTATAATAAGGTTGTGGATGCCATGACCAAGTGGTCTCTGAGTAGGAGGACTGAGAATTCTGAATATATGCCATCTAATGAAGTCTAGAATCCCAAGAAAAGGAGGGAACCAAGCCCCCTCCCCAAGACAGACCGAGGAAAGTGACCAGGACGTCAACAATGGATAATACCAAAGAAGAAGTAGCCACTTCCCTGAAGACGTAGCCACTGCCGTGAAGTAGTCACCCCACGACCTAAAACGCCAGCAGTCCAGAGGACCCGATCCGGCAGCCAGAAAGGGGCGGATTTTGATTGGGAACTACAGTTCCTTTCATTTTCCTCCCACTTACGGAGAACCAATCAAAGCCTAAGGGAAAAATCCGAACCGCCTTTAAACTGACAGACCAGGAGGTTACCTTAGATTGAAGGGAGCTCAAAGTAGAGGTGGGTGCATGCTTTCTGGAAAAGAAATTGCAGACGACGGCTCTCTAGGGCAGCATCGTTGGTCTCTCCAGGGCAGTGTCGTCGTCGGTCTCTCCAAGGTAGCTTTCTGGAGAAGTAGTGGGATGGACGTGATGTGAAGGCCAGTGAAAACTACTGATCGAAGCAGCAGATGCTCTACGGAGCTCTGGGACGGAGGACAGAGCTCTGGGACGGCGGACAATTTGTGGTGGAAACCGCTGATAGTAGGAAGGAATGAATTTTGGGGGAAACGGGTGTGCGGAGGAAAAGAGGAAGCGCTGGTGTTGAATTGTTTTACACATATTTATTAATTAGATCTATACATGTAATATACATGCACATGTACATATATGCAATGTATATGATTCATGTAGGTTAATAATTATTCTGCAATAATATCACATAAGGGTGTTAAATAATTGTTTCTTCTGGGTAAAAAAATGAACCAGTCCATGTTGTTTAACTGTCAATCTCGGACCCAATCTAAAATTGAATTTTTTTCGAGCAAAATAATTCAAAGGCTATTTTGTATGTAAAATAGTAGATACATATATATAATATGTAAATATAGAGGTTGATTAGTTACTCTGTTATAATATCACACAGGGTGTTAAAAATTGGTTTCGAGTCAGTCAGTTTCGGGACAAAACATGGCCCGGTTAGAGAGTTCAATTGTCAGTGTCAGACCCAAATGCAAAACTAGATTTTAATTGTTCGAATGGTGTCTCAATTGAGAACGACCCAGAGTGAAAACATTAGATTCGTAAGAAAACTTGGAGCCAGATTTGACAATGAATATAAAAAAAAATCTCTGATTAGATGTTCATGATTATATTTCGTGTGATATAATATTGGGTGGTCAGTTCCGGGTCAAAACATCTACCCAGAGTGAAAAAATTGCCAGTCCTATGACCACACAAAATTAAATTTGTTCAATCGACCTCTCAAACTGAAACCAACCCATATTAAAAAAATTAAATCCCAAAAAGAACTCGGACCCATATTTGACAATAATTTTATATGAAAAAATAATTATTTTATTACATGTTCATGATAAAATTCTATAATAAGAAATTGGGTTTAGCTCGGTTCCGGGTATATAAAACAAGTCAGAGTCTATAGTATAATCTTGGTATATTACAACATGTAGCTATTACAACGGGAGACCAGACAGAAGAAGACTTGCAGCGGCACAAGGACAGGGAGTGCTTGTTCTAGTTTTGGAGGCGGGACTTTGGCGTCGTTCTATTTTCGGAGCGGGAGCGAGAGCGAGGGTTTGGCGTCATTGTTTTGTTTTCAGAGCGGTAGATATAGAACGGAAGGGAGGCATGTATTGGAAAGTAATCCACCGTCTAAATGAATTAGGATTCAACAAGGTATAAAAAAGGAAACTGCAATTGTTGTTTAAAATCAACGGCTGATCCATTTAAACAATTATGATTATCTAAAAAGAAAAGGATAAATGTCCACAATCAAATGGATCCTCTTCACGGAAGTAAAAGAGATAATGGTTGGTTTAATATAGTTAATATTGGTTAGGAAAAAAGTTAATGAGGGTCAGGAGAAATCCTTGGGTAAATTAAATAATAGTATGGGATACATTTCCATAAGGTCAGGGATAAGCCTTTGGGAAAATTTAATATACTCATCAAGGATAGCATCACAAGGGTCAGGGATAAGCCTTTGGAAAAATTAATACACTTGTCTGGGATTATGTCCTTGAGGAAAAATCGTTCGGCCTTGTTGAGTTTTGTAGTAGTGATTGAGGAGAAATAGTCTTTAGAAAATATTGAATCATGAAACAATGCTAAGTGAGTATTTTTTTTAAACAATTCGGAAATAAATTCTTTTGTTCGAGATAATATATACGTGAAAATGCATAAATGACGAATAAAAAACGAATAATTCATAAAATTTGGGGAAAATACCGGTTTAATACGAAATTCAGGTGTACCATACGTCTAATAAAAAATTTTCATATTATACGCAAATAATTGAAAATTTCAGAGAATTATGTGAATATGATGTGTTGTTTAACTATGATCTTTTATAATATGTAGCTAGTACAACATGTGATATCATGTTGTGTAATAATAGTATACTACAATGGTTTAGTTTACGTTGTGTAATGGAGGTCTATTACAACGATGTTTTATGTGTGGCTATTACAACAGGTTACAATATGTTGTGTAATTATGATATATAACAACAGGTTGGAGTCTGTTGTCTCATGTTGGGATATAACGAGTTTTAATTTGTTGTATTATGGTGGTCTATTACAACATATACCAAATACAACATGTAAAGGCTTGTTGTATAATTAATACATACTACAACGGGTGAGTCTGTGTTGTGTAATGGTGGTCTATTACAACATGTGACTATTACAACGGGTCAAAATATGTTGTGTAAATAACATCTTTTACAATGATTTTGAATATGTTGTGATACTACAACCTATTACAATACTTTAGCAGTTGTTGTAGTATCCCCCTATACTACAACAGGTTTGGCATGTTGTAAATGATTTGTGTTGTATAAAATATACAATATACAACACAAAAATGGGTTTGTTGTGATAAGTATGCTAACTACAACACAATCATCAGAAATGTTGTCTATCTCCCGTTGTAAAAAGCATTTTCTGTAGTAGTGCGTCGGTTATTTTAAGCCTATAGCGTCACTTTTCGGTCGATGCCTAAGTGGCTGTCGCTAGAGATATTGCCCTATTGGGTCATTTTTTAAATAAAAAAACCGACCTTAGAGAGGTAAATAACCGACCCAATAGAGGTACAAAACCGACCCTAGAGAGGTAAAAAGCCGACGTCTAGGTGGTAAAAAACCGACCCTAAAGAGGTAAAAAACCGACCCTAGACAGGTAAAAAGCCGACACTTAAGAGGTAAAAAACCGACCCTAAAGAGGTAAAAAACCGACCCTAGAGAGGTAAAAAACCGACCCTAGAGAGGTAAAAAACCGACCCCCATTGTATACAAAAATGAGTTGTTGATCCCGACATCTCTAAGGTTAGTTATTTAAAAAAACCGACCCTAGAGATCTTAAGGGTCGGTTATTTTAAAAAACCAACCCTAAAGGTGATCTCTAAGGTCGGTTATTTGAGGAAAACCGACCCCTAAAGTCATACTAGTTCCTGTAAAATCTGCATTGAAGCTTAGGGGTCGGTTTTTTAAAAAAACCGACCCTAGAGATCTTAGGCATCGGTTTTTTAAAATAACTGACCCCTAAAGTCTCAATTTTTTTTAAATTGATGTCATATACAACATCTCAGTTTTGCGTTGTCTTTTATCTTTGGCACTAGCAAAATACAACGAACAAGCTTTAAGAGTGACCCCACTATTTTGGACCACACTACTTTCATCTTGACGTTTTGTGTAGAATGAGAATCCGTTCATATCGTAACCTTCATATGATATGACATCCATTTTTGGCTTGAAGGCGAGCCATTTTATGTTCTCAGCAATGTTATTCAGTGATTCAGATAGTTGATTAAAGACTTTCTCTTCAAACCACCTAATAAATGTTCAATTATGCTCTCTTACAAGCCACATTGAACTGGATCGCGGATGATTTCTCTTGATAAGATCATTGTGTTCTGTGATGTAGCTACTAACTTCATCGATGTTGTGTAAAGTATACAAATACGCTTGTTCCCACAACTCACGACTAATTCCTTTCACTCGTGCTCGGAGAGTTCCTTTGCCACAATAAGATTCAGTACTATGATTGGAATTCTTTATATCGCTAGAAGATTCATTGGAATTTAAAAAATCATTGCAAAAGTCCATCACCTCCCTAGCCACGTAACCCTTAATAATACTCCCTTTAGGATGATAACGATTCCGAACATCACTTTTAAAAACACTCATGTAGCGTTCAAATGGATACATCCAGTGTAAAAAAATTGGACCCATCATCTTCACCTCCCTTGTAATATGTACTACAAGATGAACCATGATATCAAAAAATGAAGGAGGAAAGTACATTTCAAGCTGACACATGGTAACAATTACATCTTTTTGTAATTTATCAAGAGTATCGGGATGTATGACTTTGTTGCATATTTCATTGAAGAAGAAACATAGTCTTGTGAGTGCAAACCTTACATGCTTCGGCAATATAGATCGAATAGCCATGGGTAAAATTTGTTGCATTAAGGTGTGACAATCATCAGATTTGAGACCTATAAACTTCAGATCCTTCATTGACAATCTATGAATATTAGAAGAGTATCTTTGTGGAACCTTAATATTATACATGCACTCACAGAAAGTCTTTTTCTCCTATTTTGACAAAGTGTAACAAGCTGGTGGTAAATATGTACGGCGACCCCTGATCTCCACTGATAATTCTTTTCTTATACCCATTAATTCTAAATCTTTTATAGATTTGATGCAGTCTTTTATCTTTCCTGGTATGTTCCAAAGCGTACCAATGATGGCATCACAAACATTTTTCTCAACATGCATGACATCAATACAATGTCTAATTGTCAAAAATCTCCAATAAGGAAGATCCCATAATATTGACCTCTTCTTGTATAGAGATTTGTCAAATGTGAGAGTACGACTACTTGAACTCTTTCCATATTCATTAATAATATGTTTCACCCTATCATATACAACATTTCCTAATATAGGTGTAGGAGCATGTCATTCCTCAGTTGACCTATTCAAGGTTTTGTGTTGCATTCGATAAGGATGCACTGGTGGGAGAAATCTCTGATGTACAAGATATACGATTTTACCACCATGTTTCAGTCGAATCGAATCAGTATTCTCC
This sequence comes from Alisma plantago-aquatica, assembly GCA_963693085.1. Taxonomy (NCBI): domain Eukaryota; kingdom Viridiplantae; phylum Streptophyta; class Magnoliopsida; order Alismatales; family Alismataceae; genus Alisma; species Alisma plantago-aquatica. The sequence goes on along the minus strand of OY856411.1, from coordinate 1,086,911,430 downwards.
TCACAAATAGGACATGCTTTGTATCCTTTTATGCTATATCCAGACAAATTTCCATAAGAGGGAAAGTCATTAATCGTGTAAAACAACATAGCACGCAAAATAAAGATCTCTTCACATGAAGCATCATATGTCATAACAACTTCGACCCATAATTTCATTAGGTCATCAATTAGAGGATGAAGGTAAACATCAATATCATTTCCAGGTTGCTTAGGCCCTGATATCAATGTTGACAACATGACTGTAACGACCCCGCCTCCCGGTAACCCCCAATTAAGGGAGACTCGGAGGTTAGAGCCATTAACCAATTTATAGGATCAAAGGTTCAGCAAATAATCAATGATAATTATAAAATTCTACTACTAAACTGAGTATTGGCAGTAAAAATTAAAACTTTATTTACCTTTTTGAAACTTTGGGAAACTATCTATCCCAGACTGTAATTCCTCTATCTAATCCTCCTTGTACTTTATTCTTACTTTCCGGACATGTCACTTTACTGTTTGTGCTTTTAGGGTTATACCTAAAACGCCGAAAAACAAAACGTCGGTCAGCAATTGCTGGTATGAGGAGGCAATCAAAATTTCACAAATAAGTTTAACAATGTAACTATTGCAACCAAGATATTTAACAGGGCAATTTACGTTTTTCATGTGACATTCCCCACCACTTTTGCCCTAACCCTGGAATTACCCTCTCTAGGGTTTCTCTTTTGCCATCAACTTAAGGCCACCTTCTCAATCCCGAGCTTGGTGCCTGTGAGTCACCACATAGGGTGCCCATTAGTCATGTATCATAGACCATCATCTCAATCCCAAGCTTGGTGTCTGGGGGTCACCCCTCATGGTGCCCATTGGTCTACCCTCCTGGGCCTGACTCTATTGGCCTCATCCATCAGGGTGGCATGTAGCTGCGGGAATCCACATTTATATTTACTTGTGATAATCATATTCACTTTATAATTGCAGTATGAACAATCAAACTGTTTAGTTGCATTCAATGCGATTAAACATTCAGGAATCTCTCGAGAAACTAAGCGGTTACTCATATTTAACCACATACCTGTTACTGAAGACTTGAATGCAGAATTAACTTAACCAACCAAGAAATCAAGCAAGCACACACACAATTTCCTGAAAAATACATTTAATTCCTCTATTATTAATCATGTCATGATGATTCAATAATACTAAGGTTTTTCCTAGGTTAATTGCCCTTTTTAAGGTTTCAGCCATAATTAGGGTTTCATCTCCTTTTTATTGCTTTTACCTTTCTTTTATTAAATTATACATCAAACCCTAATTTTCTTGCTTTATCATCTATTAGGATTCCTAAGATCAAACTTAGTCCAATAAACCCTAATTTTGAATTACTTCATCATTTCCTTTTTCTAAATTAGGGTTTCCAACCTTTTAATCCACATATGGAGTCATAAAACCCTAAACTTGTAATTCTATCATCAAAATAGATTAATAATTATCTAAAACAGAAAATAAGTTAACCATCTTCGAATTATCTTAATTGCAAGACTAATTACCCTTTTTATCAACAATTAGGGCTTTTATCCACAAATTAACTCTTTTTTTTCTTATTCTAGAAATATACTTTTACAAACTAGTCAGACTCAGGGTCTCAAACTATTTTTATTAAATCCCTCATATTTTTCTGATCATTTTTCATGTATTGAGTTTTTCCATACGAGCCTCCTAGCTCTAGATATAAATTTTCTAAGATAAATCCTTTTTATTCAATTAATAACTAATTTAGGAAAAACGCGGACCACACGATCAATGGTCTGGTGGTCCACTCAAGATCCATCGGCCACGATCGCGTGCGCCCCTAAACAGCGCTTAAAGGAGGAATAGGACAGAAGTGTCCTTACCGGTTCACGGGGACACGGAGGGCAATTTGGTAATTTGCTCCTTCGTCTTCTTCCTCGTCCTCGCGCAAGCAGTGAATCCACGCGGTCAACTTGAGGGTTGACTTCGAGCCTTGGTCCGCCTGCGAGAAATCCGATTGCACAGGGAGCTTCATCTCCCTCGGCCGAAGATGACTAGGGGTCTAATTTCGTGCAGATCACGCGTCGTCGTTGCCCCCAACTCGCCGGACTCCGACAGAGCTTGCGATGCCGACGATGGTCAAGGTCAAGTCCTTCGGTGTAATTGAACCCACGAACGAGTTCCTGGAACTCCTCCGCAGAGCTTTGGCTAGCACTTAGGGATGTTGGTGCCCTATATCACCCTCCCCTATATATAGGGTCGAGGCAGGGACCTGCCCAGTTGGGTGTTTCCTCTTTTGGCGACGAAACCCAAAGATGTTAGGGTGGAATCTTCACGATTCCATCCCCTGAATTCAATGGGACCATCAACCAGCTGTCATGATCAGTAGATTGTGAGAAAGATGGGTTGTAAAATCACCCTGTAACAGCCAAAGTCCTAGTGCCAGCGGGACTTAGGCGATGAGCGACCACCGTTGGATCAAGATCCAACAGACAGGATTGCTCGCGTTGTAAGGAAACCCAAAATCCTTTTTTTTTAATTCAGGAAAATTCCCAAATTAGCTATATCTTGCAAAATTAATATCTCTCAATCCATAACTCTGATTGGTCTCAAATTTTAAAGGAAAGTTCCTTTTAATATTCTCTATCTATATACGAAAATTGGGAAGCAAAAAGCAATGTATGAATGGGATTTCTTCTCTCCCAAGATTTCTTATTAAATACTCCCAATTAATTCATATCCTTATTTCTTTTGCCTTTATCTTATTAATTTGGGTCCCTTGGACCTCAAGGAAACCCAAAGACACGAATTCCCATATTGGGGAATATTAGTTTAGCATTATCTTCTTTTAATTATCAATTTCTCATATTTCCCTTTTATTAGTCAATTTCTTTTCCTTGTTAATTCCTTTTCTTTTCAATTGGGCTTAATGGCCTCCAAGGCCCACAATCAAACAATCAAAGCCATCTCATACGAAAGTCATCACAATTCAAATAAAAAGATCTCATTTAGTGATTAAAAGAGAAAAGCCTTTTACATTATATTTTTAGAAATTTGAGGTTATAACAATGACATACTTATTTTTCATACACAACCAAGGAGGAAGATTGTATATAACAATCATAACATGTCATGTGCTATGTTGGCTGCTTAATGTACCATAGTGATTCATTCCATCTGTATAGAGTCCAAGTCTTAAGTTCCTTGTTTCTTGACCAAATTGAGGGTATAATAAATCAATTTTCTTCCATTGTGGTGAACCAGGTGCATGTCGTAGGATTCCATCATCATTGGCCTTTAACTCCCCATGCCAAGACAAATTTTGTGCATCTTCTTTATTAGCAAATAAGCATTGAAATCGTGGTATTATTGGTGGATACCACATCACCTTGGCAGGAGAGCCATTTTTAACCTTATTTGAATTTGTGGTCTTGTACCTTGACGCACCACATTTTGGACAATTTATCAAATCACTATAGTCCTTCTGAAATAACACACAATCATTTGGACATGCATGAATCTTCTTAGCCCCCATTCCCATTGGGCACATTATTTTCTTTGCTTGATATGTTGAAATTGGAAGCTCGTTGCCTTCAGGAAGAATTTCTTTTAACAAAGACAACAATGAAGTGAAACTCTTATAACTCCACCAGTTTTGAGCTTTAAGACTATATAGTCGCATCACAACACTCAACCTCGTGAACTTAGTACAACCCTTATATAATGGTTTTCCAGCATCATGGATAATGTTTGCAAATAAAGAAGGTGGATCAGTGACATTGTCATGACATCTACGTAGCATCTCATCAACCATATCATCTTGACTTGGGTCATCCTGAATCAGTTCATCATTGACATTATCATCATTATTTGTATCATGAATCGGATCATCCTGAATCGGTTTCTCTCCATGCCAATACCATTCATTATAACCTTGTATGATCCCATTTCATATGACATGATTCTTAATTTCCTCAACATTATCAACTTTCAAATTGTTACCACAATTTTTACATGGATAATAAAACCTATCTATAGGTAGTTTCCTATGTTCCTCAGCAAATCTGATAAATTCATCAAGACCTTTGGCAAACTCTAGACTGCAACAGTTCTTGATAGACATCCAACTTTGATCCATTTTTCTAGATCACATTAAAATTAATTATAAAACTATATAAAACATTTAATATTAATAGTGTTGTTGACCTAAGTATTGCACATTGCCCATATTTTGATAATGGCTCAACCATTCCATTCATATGTATCTAACACATCTATTTGATATTGATTTCAGATGTTAGGTACAAGAAAATAATCAAATTCTACATTAATCAAACTCATCAAGTTCATGCAAAACTACATGCAAATGACCAAATAAGGAAATAGCCTCAAACGGCTTAGAACAATTTATTTAATCACTTATATACATGGTTTGTATTGCAACTAAGATGAGAAAAATGTTTGGGATACAAAAATCTATCGTTTGAACAACCAAAACTAATTTCTCAAAATTTCCAACAGACTTTTGATCGGCCGAGTTGCAAACACGACCGATCCCTGGAAATATGGGATTATTTGATGGATCGGTCAAGTTGCCACTTCAAAGAACTCGACCGATGACCATTCGGTCCATATCTGAACTGGACCGATCGGTCGAGTTTCCAAAATCTATAATTTTAGTTTTTGCACCTAATATAATTTGAAGGTCTAAATTGTTTTGTGAGACTTGTGTAGAGATCTATTCACAAAAGTATACCACCTATCCCATTTTTGAATATTTAATCTCACTAGTAACTATATAATGTATGTTTCGTTTTGAAAAAAAATTTAACAACATTTTCCCTAAGTTCTCCAAGTACACCGATGTAAATGGAACATAACCACTCACATATGTACCCAGAGAACAAACGAGGAAATCCTACTAAAATTTTCTTCAAAACTAAACATTCATTATACAGTTACATCCAAAGTGAGATTAAATATCCAAAAATAGTCCCAACCCGGGGACTATTCAAAATTTATTCCTAATGAGTAAATTTTGAATGGGTTTCTAAGTTAATGTATTTTCATATTTATATATTATGTTAACATCATGCATTGATGATCTCACCTATAAACCCTAAAGTGTCAATATAAGAATACCCATGTATAATCTAATACAAATTTCTATAATACAACATTTACATGTGAATGATAATAAAATGTAGATATAAAAACATATTTATATTACTGGTTGAGTTACAAGTCACATAAAATAAAAATTAAATGTAACTAACCTGAGAGACTGAGATGAAAATGAGAGTTGACCGTGGTAGTAGAAAATGCACAGGAAGAAGAGCAAGAAGACGACCGTCGAACGACGTCTAAACTACTCAAAACTAATTCAAGGAAGTAGAAATCCATAGTGTTCAAATATGTGGACAAACCAAAAGACCAAGAGTGAAATTGGTGGCCACACATTCATTTTAGGGCAAAACCAAACCCTACCTTTTGGGGCGGTGGCATCAAGGTGGGGCGGTGGGTTCAAAAGTGGTGGCAGTGGCTTCACAGTGGCACAGTAGCAACAACAAGCCACGACCTTCGGCGACAGCAGCAACACCTTCAGAATCCACAAGATTAGGCGGTGGAGCAGCAACAACAAGCTCGGGAAGGAGGTGTCTTACTTGTAATGGCGGCGACCTTACGGAGGTGACCTTCGTGGAGCTCGTGGAGGATGCGGCGACTTCACGAACGGCTTTGTCAAAGTGTAGGAGGTGGTGATCTTCGGACACCAAGGAAGTCTTCGAACACGACGACGAGCTGGGAAAAGCTTAGCGACGCAACAAAAAGGACGGAAGGAGAAACGACGCGGGAGCGAGAGAAGAAAACAGGTCGAAATAGATTTTAACAGTGAAAAGGAAATGAACAAGGTGCGCGTGACTTTGGAGGTTCCGCCGCACCTTAGGGGTCAGTTATTTGCAAAAAACCGACCCCTCTGGTAGTCGATGCCCGAACACATACCTAGGAGGACGGTTAAATGAAAAAAATGACCCAGTAGGTCACTGTAGAGGACGGTTTTTTAAAAAACCGACCCAGTAGGTCACTTTAGAAGATGGGTTTTTCAAATAACTGTCCTTTAAAGTGACCTACTGGGTCGGTTTTTTTAAAAACCGACCTCTAAAGTTGTGTTTTGATATATTTTAAGTTGGGGTGTGTATGGACTTTAGGGGTCAGTTTTTGAAAAAACCGACCCAGTAGGTCACTTTAGAGGACGGTTTTTTCAAATAACCATCCTCTAAAGTCACCTACTGGGTCGGTTTTTTAAATAATCGTCCTCTAAAATTTTGTTTTGATATTTTTTATGTTGGGGTATGTATGGACTTTAGGGGTCGGTTTTTTAAAAAACTGACCCAGTAGGTCACTTTAGAGGACGGGTTTTTCAAATAACCGTCCTCTAAAGTGACCTACTGGGTCGGTTTTTTTTAAAAACTGTCCGCTAAAGTTGTGTTTTGATATTTTTTAAGTTGGGGCGTGTATGGACTTTAGGGGTCGGTTTTTTAAAAAACCGACCCAGTAGGTCATTTTAGAGGACGGTTATTTGAAAAAACCATCCTCTAAAGTGACCTATTGGGTCGGTTTTTTTAAAAACCGACCTCTAAAGTTGTATTTTTATATTTTTTAAGTTGGGGTGTGTATGGACTTTAGGGGTCGGTTTTTAAAAAAACCGACCTAGTAGGTCAGTTTAGAGGACGGTTATTTGAAAAAATCGTCCTCTAAAGTGACCTACTGGGTCAATTTTTTTAAAAACCGACCTCTAAAGTTGTGTTTTGATATTTTTAAGTTGGGATGTGTATGGACTTTAGGGGTCGGTTTTTAAAAAAACTGACCCAGTAGGTCACTTTAGAGGACGGTTTTTTCAAATAACTGTCCTCTAAACTGACCTACTGGTCGGTTTTTTTTAAAACCGTCCTCTAAGGTGTGTGTTAATTTTTTCTTAAGTTGGGCGTGTTCTAGACTTTAGGGGTCAGTCTTTTAAAATAGCTGACCTTTCAAGACCCCTCTAGAGTGGTTCCTCAGGGTCGGTTATTAGGGAAAACCGACCCCTAAGTTCCACAACACACCCAACTTTAAAAAATCAACCCACAACTTTAGGGGACGAATTTTTATAAAAACCAACCTAAGAGACCACTTTAGAGGACAGTTTATTAAAAGAACCGACCCTATAGGGGTCCTACAGGGTCGGTTTTTTGGGAAAATCGACCCAACAAATATAAGTGGTACCCGAATTTATGCAGACAACTTTAGAGGATAGTTATTTATAAAACCCGACCCTATAGCTCTACACGCGAAGCCAAAATGAAGCAAATTTTCTCTGCGGGAAACATGTTGGGTCGGTTTTCTAAAAAAACCGATGCTATAGTTTTGTGTGTCGTAAAAATATGATTTCACGGGTCTTTTTAAGCGTCGATTATATCTAAATAACCGACCTTTTAGCTATAAGCGGTACCCGAACATTTTTCTAATGACTTGTAGCTTCGGTTTTAGCCTCTTAGGTCGGCTTTTTTATATAAGTGACGCTAACGGAAGAGACGTTAGAGGCCGTAAATGTAGTAGTGTGTATTTCTAGACACCACTCATTGCTTGTGTAGTATTAATGGTTATGGACTTCACTGCCAACGTAATTTGGGACTTATTGGGTCACACACATAGGATTCACATGGAATAGGAGTTTACTCATGGATAAGATTTAACTTGGTCACTAAAAGTGCTTAGGTAATCAAATTGAATGAAACTGATTGTATATCAACCGATTGGAGTGTCCATTTGACCAACTGGACTGACTTTGAAACTGAACAGATTGACTGGGTCAAATAGAGATGTGAAATGACCAATTTGACTAGGCCAAAAAATTAATGATATGTGTAAGAATGAGGATTAATCATTGCAAAAAAATCAATATTATTGCACTATGGACCACATACAAGTTGATCGATTGCATGGTCTAGTCAATTGAGTGAATGAGTGAATGGTCCAGTCAAACAATTGGTTGCATGCAACAATTGTTAGACCATGAGATCTAGCCTTTTGTATCCCCTAGGTTTTGGAAACCCTTTCCCATCCACTCCAATATAAGGATGGGTGGCTAAGGGTCTCAATATATAGAGACTTCTCTTCTCACAGTTGTGGTGATGTGTGAAAGAGCATAAGTAGTCTTACTAAGAAAGGGAGAGATATCAAGGGCAAAGGAAGTCAACACTGGCACATTGTTGAATAGAAGGACAACTCCTTCCTATCAGTTTTGTAAATGTGATGTGCAATTCTTGGTGGTCTGCGTGGACTGCATAGATGTGTGGAATACGTTGTCTTCAAACTAGGAGGACACCATCAACCGTCATATGTGTGCCACTTGTGAATAGAGCACATCACCGTGCAAGGACAGTCGTTTGACTTTCTCTAAGACAAGGTACATCTTGCACCCACTTTCCAGATACAATGTTTTTGATGCAATATGTATATATATATATATTTGTGTGTGTGTATATATATATACATATATATAAATGTATAAATATACATATATATATATATTTGTGTGTATATATATATACATATATATATGTATATATATAAATATATATATATATATATATATATATATATATATGCACATATACATATATATATCACCCTGAAATGGTTTTGATGGTGAATGTATGCATGGTCATGACCAATATTGCTTGGATGCTTGTGTGATTGGATGGTTTATTTCATGTCTCATAAATTTAGTTTACATATTGAGCCTTTCTCTTTCTTCTCCAAATGTAATTAATGCTTAACTCCATATACTCCCCTTGAATGTAACACAAGGTATTCTCATTAACCATGTATTATATAGATAGGATTGGCATTAGTTATTGTTTTGGCAAGAAGAAGGCATTTTGACCATGCGAGATGACCGACTGGAAGTTGATTCGATTGACTGCAGGACAACAGGAGCCATCCAACCAAATGTAGGCCATAGAGACTGAATCGAGAAGCCCAACCAACCACTTGATCTAGGAGCCCATCAACCACCCATAGGAGGTCCAACTAATCGACTATAAGGTGCAGTCGACTGACCGACCTACTCCTAGCACAAGTTTTTTAGCACATGTTGCTACACGTGATGTATGACCTTAGGTGGATAGAAATTTTTTATGGCTCTAAAGAATTTCATTAGTTTGGCCATAACCATCACTTAGATGTTTGTGATTACATGTTTTTTTTGTAGATAGAGTATGTATATGATACATATTATAAGTATGTAAATTGATATGTATATGTGTTTACAAATAAAATATATCAATAAATACTAAGTCTTGGATGCTTTCCATAAGCAGCACACATGAAAAACTGGACCGACCAAGCATAGGTTATTCCAAAGTGTGGTGCACCATCCATCTCTTAGAAGTGTGATGGAAGATATGTAGGTTCTTCCAAAGCAGGGTGCATTAATCTTTTGTGTTTCCTTTTGGGATAAGATTAACTAGGTGACCTTAACGAGATTGAGTGCCTAGAAGCATACATTTGGTATATGACAAAGAGTTGTGCATACCATCTATCCAAGAGTTGCATTAGCATGAAAATTGTGAATATTGCCTACCAAATTAGTCACATTGTGGGCGATCAGCCAAAGCTGACTCATGACTTGATAAAATATGGATCTTGGATCACTAGTGGATTGTATGTTGTAGTCTTCTAGATTAATGGTGAGGGCCATTAATTTGAAAAAAATAGTTGGAGTGATAGTTAATTAAAGTCCTAACTAATATTGTCAATATTATCAAATCAAATCAAAAGTGTTTTCACAAATGAAAATTTTCTTATGTAGAAATAAATAGAAAACACATTTGTATTACGATCAGTACTTGAGAAGGACAAACTAAACAAGACGAGCTTCCATGACTAGTTAAGGACTTTGACAATTGTTCTCACTCATGAGCATAATCTCTATGTCCTAGATATAGTAGTGCTAGAGGAACCTTCTCACAATGCACCTAACACTAAAGTGGATGCTTATTTGAAGCATGTTGACAATGCTGCAGACATTAAAAACCTCATGCTATGCTCTATGAACTATGATTTGCAGAAGCAGTGTGAAAACATGGACATTCTCAAGATAGTAATACGTCTCAAGAAGATGTATCAGGATCATGCAAAGTAGAAAACGTATGATGTTTCTAAGGTGCTCTTTTAGTGCATACTAGTTGAGGGAGATCCCGTAGGACCTCATGTGCTCAAGATGTTAGTACATGTGAAGACCTAGAGATACTCAGATTTATTTTAGGCAAAGAGTTGGACACAAATATGATTATGTAATTATTTCCTGGATCATATATAGCTAGTTCCACATGAACTATTACAAGTACAACTCGACTAAACTGTTGTCTGAAATGCTTGGCATATTGGTACATGTTGAATCAAAAATAAAGAAGGACAAACATAAATCCTTGATGTTGATTAGCAAAGGGAAGTCCAAGGGTGAAGAAATGCCAAGAAAAGTTTTTTGGCTAACCTGAAACCCAAATCTTCTACACTAAACCTGATGACAAGGGTAAGTGTAAAAGGAATATGTCCTTTTTAGTTAAACGAACTTAGGAAGGTGAAGCAAGGGTAGAGATCTCTACTTTAGGCATTTATGTTATTGAGATTAACTTTTCTACTTCCTCATCTTGGATATTTAATACCAGATGCGGATCTCACATTTTCCCACATGTGCAAGATTTGAAGAGGAGTAGACCTTTAAGGAAAGGTGAGGTTGAACTGGGTGTCACTAATGGAGCAAGAGGTGTTGCCAGTGTAGTTTGAACCTATGAGTTATCTCTGCCAATGGGCTTGTATTGGAGTTAGAAAACTGCTATTATATATATGTCGTTAATAGAAACATCATATTTGTATTTTGTTTGGGGAAGAGTGGATTCAAATTCCTTATACAAAATGGTCGATTTTCTATTAGTATAGATGATATTTTTTATGGCATTGCCCCAATGTCCTATGGTCGATACTTGTTAGATTTAGAGAAAAGATTAAACAACATAAATATAAAGAAGATGAAACTTGATAACTCAAACAATATATACCTACATTGTTGTTAGGGCACATAAATGAAAAATGCATTTCCATACTCCATACTGATGGTTATCTGGAATCTTTTGCTTTTGAACCAATAGATGCATGCGAGTCTTGTTTGTTGGGAAAGATGCCAAAAGCACCTTTCACTAGAAATAGTGAGGGATGAGTGTCTACTAGGACTTGTACACACTGATGTATGTGGGCCTTTTAGAACAAATGTCAGAGGCAGTCACTAGTACTTCATTACCTTTACTGATGACCTCAGTAGGTATGGCTCTATGTACTTGATGAAGCATAAGTCATAATCCCTTAAAAGGTTCAAGGATTTCATGAATAAAGCACAAAACCAGCTTAGTAAAAGTATTAAAACATTAGAATCCAATCAAGGTGGAGTATAATGAAGCCAAGAGTTTGAGGACCTTCTGCTAGGGTGTGGTATTGTGGCACATTGGACTCCACCTGGCATACCACAACATAATGATGTATTAGAAAGAAGGAATTATACCCTATTGAACATGGTATAATCAATGATCAGTCTAGCTAATCTTCCAACTTCCTTGTTTGGATAGGCTTTACAAACTATCATGTTTTCACTGAACCATTCACCTTCTAAATAGCTTCAAAAGACACCATATCAGATATGGACTGGGAAGCATCCTGATACGTCTTTTATGAGAATTTTGGGTTGTAAATCTTATTAGAAAAAGTTTCCTAAAAATCTTGGACCCAAATCAGACAAATGTTATTTTTCTGGATATCCCAGGGAAACCAACAGATACTATTTGTATAACCCATTTAACAACAAAGTAGTTGTCACCAAAGATATTGTTTTCCTAGAAAAGGAACTTTTTTCTAAAGAAATTAGTGGGAGTAAAGTAAAACTCAAAGAGGTTCAAGACAAAAAAGAAACCATTGAACCTATAGAGGTACAAAAGGAACAAGGAGAATCATAGAATTTTATGGAATATCAAGTTCCTCGTGTAACATAATAACCCCATAGATATAGTATAAAATTCCTTGATCCAGAAAGATTTGGATATCTTGTGACTCAAGAATACAATGAGTTGGTTGTAGATGATGAGACAAAAACCTACCTATAACATATTGAGGTACCAAAGACTAAGAAATGGATTGAGGCCATGAGATTTGAGATGTACTCTATATACACCAACAAGGTATGGACCTTGGTGGATCCACCCAAAGTAGTAAAACTCATAGGGTGCAAGTAGGTCTTCAAGAAGATGACTGACATGGATGGTAATGTATCAACCTATAAGGATAGATCAGTTGTGAAGGGTTTTAGATAAGTTCAAGGTGTTGACTATGATGAAACCTTTTCACCAATTGCCATGGTTAAATCAATTAGAATCATGCTTTCCATTGCATCTTATTATGACTGAGATTTGACAAATGGATGTTAAAACCACTTTCTTTTAATGAGAATATTCTTAAGGATATGTACATGACACAACCCGAGGGTTTTATAAATCCAAATAATGTAAATAAATTCTATAAGCTACAAATGTCAGTCAATGGATTGAATCAAGCATACTGGATCTAGAATCTTTGATTTGAAAAGGCAGCCAAAAGTTTGGCTTTAGTCAAAATGAAGATGAGCCCTGTGTTTACAAGATGGTTAGTGGGAGCATACTTGTATTCCTTATATTGTATGTAGATGGCACACTATTTATGGTAATGACATCCATATCCTAAAAATTGTAAAAAGTTGGATGGGAACTACCTTCTCTATGAAGTACTTAGGCAAAGAATCATATATCTTAGGAATTAAGATCTATGGAGATAGTTCTATATGGCTTCTTTACCTAAGTTAGAGTACATACAGTTGGGAAATACGGGCACAGAGTATAACAGCGGAAACAAAATTTCATCTATCTATATTCCCGTAACATCAAGATCGTGTCAACTAATATGAAATAGGAAGGATGGTTTAGTGAGTTATACTTGGTCCTAGAGCAAGTCCAGTGACAACAACTCATTTTAAGGCAAGTGTCAACTAGTTGCTCTTGGATGGTGGTTATGCAGCTCCTAGTCTTCACCATGAACAACAAACTTGATAGCTTCTGCAACGCCTCTGTGGTCTCACCACAGACTACTGTTGTAGTTGTCCTCCTAGAAACAACCAAAGGACTCCTTCCTCTAGTGTAATCCACACAGACCAACTAGAACTCCTATTGTTCAACTAAAATAGACAGGAAGGAGTTGTCCCTCCCATTGGTGTACTAGTCACCAACTTTCTCTCCCACCAACAATAATCCTCAGTTGTTCTCTCCTGTAGCTATCCCTCCCTAGCCAGGTAGGACTTTCTTGGGATCTCTCGATTGCCACAACTAGAGATGACAACAATTGTTAGAGAAGCTGATTCTCAGTTGATGTTGTTGTGTTTTGGGAAGACCCCAGTACCCCTCTATTTATAGGCGGAGTTTGAGCGAGGGTTCTCATTCTATATGCGAATTTGTGTGAGAGTTGAAAGGACCAAGAGATCTTGAATTTTCACAACCCGCAAACCACTAAACAGTCATTTGGTGACCCAGATGGTCATTTGGTCACACAAGACAATCGTCTCGGTCTGTCGAATGGCCATTTGGTAGTTTTCCAATAGCACACAAATTTGGCAATTCAATTCCAATTAATATCACATATCAATTCCTTGCACCACAAGTAATGTGCAAATGAACAAGTTTGGGAAACATCCAGAACCTTCGATCGACCCAACCTAGCCATCTCACCTAGGAGAGATGCCCATTTTTCTTACCTAGATGCCTGTCTGGTGAATTGAGCTGAACCAATCGGTTCAACCGTTCAATTCATAGAGCATAGCTTAGCTAATTCAAACTCTAATCAGCCTAACAACCCAAGCGACCCTTTCAACACTTGAGACACTTGTATGGCTACCTAAATGACCTTCTAACTCAATGAGATGGTCGTTTGGCAGTGTAGTCAACCAATCAGTTGATATGTTGCATGAATTGAATACTTAAATACTTTAGCAATCAATCCAATCATCATTCAAGATAAACTTCTCTTCTAGATGAGTTCTTGTGTGTGTGACCCTATAGGTCCCATATCACGTAGGCAGTAAATGATCATAGCTATCTTATGGAAACACAAGCAAGGAGTGGTGCCTAGTTACACATCAGTGCTACCCAAGTGAATGGAAAGTTGAAGAACAACTTCAACCAAAAATCTGTGTAAGGTGTTGTAGTGATTATATATTTCCTTTGTCTCTAATATTCAAGATGAACTCGAGGCATGGAATCATCATCCTCTCAACATTCAATCCATATTTTTTGAACCAAGAGCAGAGTGTCTGAGGTAATGTCACCTCAATATCATATATTAATTCACATGTGCATGCACATGTGTTTCTTAGTCTCGCTAATCAAGTGGCCAAAATATCTATCTCCAATAGGAGGGACAAATCCCATATTTATCACTCACTGTCTATCCCCATGTGTCTAAGTTACCAAATCATCACCTTTATAACAACCCATGTTTTAGGATTGCGTTTGATGATGTCAAAGTGTACCCAACGACATGTGATGAGTGCAAATATTTTAGGTCTAAGAATCACAATCACCACCTTCACTATGAGAGATGACTATGACCACCAATTATGGTTTCCATGTGTCACTATCAAGGTGGGTCTGTCTGATACACTATTCTCTAACATGTTCAGTATGCTTGGTTTGATATTCCCATATCATGACTAATGAGATTCTCTCATCAACCAACTCACACTCTAGTCTTATGTGTTACTGATGTCTATCTACCTTCCACAGTAATAACCGACTAGGGACATAATGAGAATATGTTTATGTACTTTAAAATATGTATTATCTCATTTCCCTAAGTCTTAAACATAAAGACATATGACATTGAGTAATATTATTCTCTAGGCATTCATAATATTTCCTCATTATCTCATAACTGAGTGAAACAAAATGAAACAAAAGCTTGCCTTTATTAGTATTAATCAATTCCTTTATGATATATGCCATGTCAATAATCGCATGATTTGCAACATACCTTACCAACATACTACCACTTGCACTTAGAGCCAATCACCCATGAATCTCATTCTTAGTGATCCAAACATGTCCACCATGTTTCTACTGTGTTAATGCTAATTCAGCGGGTTAGCAACACTTTGCTTATAGTCAGTATACATGTTTCCTTATCTCTTCATTGTACAATTTCTTGCATGAGATGGAACTATCATAATATGGTATCTGATATTTCTTACCTAACAATCAAATCCATTGTTGTGACAGTATAACTACTAAGTCATCAATGATTGGAACATCTATAAGTTCATCATATGAACCTTTAGATCCATATAGTATCACTCTATGTTCATATCACAAATATACTCAACTTCTATTGTAGAATATAATTAATGGCTATTAGTTTGGAACCTTTCCAACTAATCAATTTTTTTAAAATCAAATATATTTTATTGCGATCACTTTTTTTACTATGGAAGCTTGCAATGATGTAACTCTTTACATCCAATTCTTCCTTTATTACAATCCTTATTAACTACAAATCTATCCTTAAGTACTTCTCAATTATTTATTGATATCTTCAATGAATTTCCAATAACCCTTATTGGAATTAATATAATCTTGTCATGTTCAATACATACAAGATTATATGGGATTGATACATTTATAGAATGCATGATAGATATATTGCAACAACCTATGACATCTTGATCACATCATTTCCATTCTTCATAAGAATTGGAACACATGATTGATGAGAGACTAATCCGAATTATTCCTTATTGAATCCATTTGTGTTGAACTTTTTCAACACATTTCTATTGTATGTGCTCAAACTTCCATTGTGAAATATTCAAGAACTATCTCATAGGTTTTGATGCTTATCTCATAAGATGTTTCTCCTTATCCTTTGGTAGTGAAGATGTTTTTATGTCATTTCTCAATATTCACAATATTGAGATGTTTATTCATATATGCTCCCACTAAATCTTTTGTAATCATAGATTTCATCCTTTATCTTGATTCAAGTCAAACTCTTTGACTATCTTGTCAAGTCAAAAGATTTCATCTCTAAGATGCTTGTTTCAATTCTAGAGTGAACCTTGTAAAGTTATGAAACCTTTTAGTTTGTGTCACATACACATCCTCTAATGTATTCCTCTTAAGGAATCTGGTTTCTATCTTCATATGTCAAATTCTATAGTCTATTTTAACTACAACAACAAGCATGACAATTGGCAAAGGAATTTCTATCATATTCAACAACTTGAACTTGATTTGAAATTATTATTCAACAATTTGTCCTTTTATGCTATCCATGTAGGTCTTTGACATAAGACCCTATTGCACCCTTTAGGTATCACCCCTTAGGTGGGTCTATCAAAGTCCTACTTGTTAACTTACATGGATCCCACAATGTATTTGAGCCATTACTTAGATTATGGTACTTAAAAGCTTCTAGTTGACTAGTTGCCTTATCCTGTTATGACCAACCCATCTGAATCATTGGATTTACAATCCTCCAATCTCAGATGTGTTATACAACAACTATTTTACTCTATGTAGATGATGAACCTAAGATTCCAAAACAACTTGTGATTTTCATTGTTCTCATTGTACCCTTTGTTGACCTCGAACATTTCAAGTTTCACTCTTATTCCCACTAATTCTTTAGGAATTCAGTTATCCTATCAACAAAAACAATTGTTATTGAATTAGGATTAATGGTAAGATTCAACAATTCCGGTTTATGGATAAACCTTTTCAAGAAACTGCTTTCTCAATGTAGGTTTCAATCCCTTAGACATATTCGGAGATTCCCAAATCTTACCATATATGATGCCTTACAAACCATTTAGATGGGACATTATTTAGTGATAGGTATATATTAGTGAGGATATAGGAAGACTAGATTAATTGATAAATCATGGTATAATTCCTTCATTCTGACACATCATCATGTTCATATTTGACTTGTGATATGTTATCGGAATTCTTTCTTGAAGGTTCTCAAGATATAAATGAAAAGTATTTCAACATTTGATCTCGTCAAAGTTTCTTAATACATTCATCAAATTCATACTTTATTTATAATCTCATTGAACACTTCAAGAGATTAATCATATTACCAGTAAATGAAAGAAGTATAAGTAATTTTCTACAATATTTATTCCATAACATCTCCATGCATCATATGTATGAGGTCTGACAGAAGGCTTATCCTCCCACTACATCTAGTGAAGGATGTTTTTTCATGTTATCGTAAGTAAGATTTACATATTTCCTCAGGTTCAATAACTAAGGGAATCTATATTAACATTAATATGTATTATAGACATGCATTTCTTATATATACGTCCAAGGTGACTATTGCTAATGATAATTTTGAGTTATAAATTATAATCATTTGGTATTAACTTATAAACATTCATCACAAAATCTTTTATATAAAGACTATTTAGATGTTTGGGCATGCCATGCAAGATCATATCTTTTGAAATAGAAACCTTAAAACTTACTTTATTGATGTATCATCCTTGTCATACCAGATTCTTTAAAGTATATGTTTCTATTTATTAGCATAATGAAATATTAGTTCTACTAACTGTATTACATGCTCATTGGGATAAAATATATTTAAATGTAGACTAAAGCTTTCACAATACTTGCTCTGCCTTGTCCATCTTTGTCCTTCCATGAAGGTCTTTACTTCTTCTCAGATCCTGCATATCAAGTATTTCAGATCTCGTCTAGTTAGGTTCTCCACATACCCAATTAGCTTGAGCACATGAGGACCTACTGGATCTCCTTCTGTCATGTTACATTTGAACAATGCCTTGGAGACATCATATCTCTTTTGTCTTGTCTGATCTTGATACATGTTCTTCATATGTGTGACCATGTCAATCACATCCATGTCTCATACTGCCTTTGCAACTTATAGTTGATGTAGCATAGCATCAGATAATTGACATCCACAACATTTTTGCTATGCTTCTTATAAGAATCCTTGTCAGCCCTTGGAGCATTCTAAGATGGTTCCTCAAGTTCTGGTGTTTCCAAGACATAGAGCTTTCGTTCCTATGTTAGAACAATTCTCAACGTCCTGAACCAGTCATGGAAGTTGTTCCCACTAAGTTTGTCCTTTTCAAGGACCAATTGTAAAGAAAAGTAATTGTTGTTCTTTTCCATTTGATTCTACAAAAGAATTTTGCAATTTTGTAACAAACTCATTTTTGTTTTGATTTGATTTGATTAAATTTGGGCAATAATAATTAGGTCTTTAATTAATTATCATTCTCATTTTTTTTTCAAATTGACAACCCTCAGTTACCAATTCAGAAAACTACAGTGAACATTTTTCTAATGAGCCAAGATCTAAAATGATTCAATTATTATCCAGTCAACACTAGCGTCCATAATCAGCCATTATGGTAGGCAATCATGCCAATTGCATCATATTCAACTCTTGGATAGATGATATGTGCCACTCCTTTTCATAATCATATACATGCCTCTAGGCTTAGACACTCTAAAAATCACCAGTTAAGCCTAACCCAATAGCCAATATGATAATAATGCACCCCACTTTAGTGGAACCTACATTACTACCATCACACTTCCACAAGGTAGATGGCGCACCATGCTTTAGCATAACCTACACTTATTCGAACAATCTTTTCATGTGTATTTCTATTGGAAAGCATCTTAGACTTTTTATGTTTGATTTTAGGGATTTTATATATATCATATATATACATATATTGTATCTAATCACCACATATATAGTATGTATCATATACATGTTATATCCCTCAATGTAAACATGCAATATAAAACAAAAAATGATGGTTATGGCTAGTTCTACTTGTAATTCCTTGGAGCCACAACAAATTACTACCACCTACGTCAATCATCACATCATATTTATGAACATGTTGCTGGTGTAGACCTTTGCTTGCCAATTTGGGTAGATCGGTTCAACCCTTGAACCGGTTGTCTCGCCTCTTGACCGGTTGGTTGGTCATCATAGATGGTCGTCTGGCCTCCAATCCAACCGATGTTTGGACTCCTTCCAAATGGTCAGTTGGGTCCACCAGACGGTCATATGATTCCATCGTTCTTTTCTCCATGGTCCTCCAAACGGTCGGCTCGTCTCACGAACTAGTCGTCTCATTTGGCGATAGTCATCTTCCTCGTCATTGCAAGAAAATAAACTAACCTATTGCAATTAAACTATTACATTTTAAAGAGAAACCTCAAGTTACATTCAAGGGGAGCAAAGGTAGGAAAGAATTAACTTTACATTGGGAAGAGGGAGGTAGAGGTTTGGTACATAGACTGAGACAAATAGGATTAAAATCAAACCATCCAACCACACACAGATTTAGGGTTTAGGCCATAACCATAGTTCACATCCACCATCAAAACTGCTTTTAGGGCAACGCATGTAAATTTATATATATATATATATATATATATATATATATATATATATATATATACATATATATATACATATATATATATATATTTATATATATGTATATATATGTATTATATATATATATATATATAAATATAAGTTTGGGATAATGTGATCTTTGATCGGATACACATATGAGATAGTTTAAATATTTGCATCGTATGTAATAAATAAACAATTAAACCAAAATATGATCAAATCCATTATCCTAAAACATTGTAAATTGGCGTGGCTTTGATACCACTATTGGGAAATATGGGTATAGAGTATAGTAGCATAAACAAAAATATTATCTATTTGTATTCCCATAATAGGAATATTGCGTCAACTACTATGAAATAGGAAGGATAGTTTAGCGAGTTATACATGGTCCTGGAGCAAGTCTAGTGACAACAACTCACTAATGCAACTATCAACTAGTTTCTCTTAGACAGTGGTTGTGCAACTCTTAGTCTTCACCAAGAACAACAAAGTTGACATCTTCTGTAGTGCCTCTATGATCTCACTATGGACTACAAGATGCAATTGTTGTCATAGCAGCAGCCAAAGGACTCCTTCCTCTAGAGTAGTCCACATGGATCAACTAGAACTCCTATTGTTCAACTAGAATGAAAAGGAAGGAGTTGTCCCTCTCATTGGTGTACTAGTCACCAACTTTCTCTCCCACCAACAATGATCCTTAGTTCTTCTCTCCTATAGATATCCCTCCCTAGTCAGGTAGGACTTGCTTGGGGTCTCTCGTTTACCACAACCAATGAGGACAACAATTGTTAGAGCAATTGATTCTCAGTTGATTTTGTTATGTTCTAGGAAGCATCTAGTACCCCTATATTTATAGGTAGGGTTTGGGCAAGGGTTCCCAGTCTCTATGGGATTTGTGTGGGAGTGGAAGGGACTGGAATATATTGAATTTTCGCAACCTACAAACCATGAAATGGTCATCTGGTGAACTAGATGTTCGCCTCATCACATGAGATGGTCGTCTCGGACTGCCAAATGGTTATTTGGTAGTTTCTCAATCGCACACAAATTTGACAATTCGATTCCAATTAATATCACATATTAATTCCTTGTACCACAAGTAATGTGCAATCCAACAAGTTTGGGAAATATCCAAAACCTTTGTTCGACCCAACCTAGCAGTCTCACCCAAGAAAGACATCTGTCTCACTCACCCAGATGCCTGTCTGGTGTATCAAGCCAAATTGATCAGTTCAATAGGTCAGTTTATAGAGCAGAACTTAGCCAATTCAAACTCTGATTATCCTGACAAACCAAAGGGTCATCTCAACACTTGATACACCCATTTTCCTACGTAAGTGACCATCTCACTCAGTGAGATGGTCATTTAGCAGTGTAGTCATCCAATCAGTTGATCTGTTGTATGAATTGAATACCTAAACACTGTAATGATCAATCCAATCATCATTCATGCTAAACTCCTCTTCTAGATGAGTTCCTATGTATGTGACCCTATAGGTCCCATATTACATTGGCAGTGAATGTCCATAACAATGTTATGACATCACAAGCAAGGAGAAATGCCTAGTTGCACATCAGTGCTACCCAAGTGAATGGGAAGTTGGAGAACAACTTCAACCTACAATCTGTGTAAGGTGTTGCTGTGATTGTATAGTTCCTTTGTCTCTAATATCTAGGATGAACCCAAGGCATGGAATCATCATTCTCTCAATGTTCAATCCATGTTTCTTGAACCAAGAGAAGACGGTCTGAGATAATGTGACTTCAATATCATATATTAATTCACATGTGCATGCACATGCGTTTCTCAGTCTCGCTTATCAAGTGGCCAAGATATCAATCTCAAGTAGGAGGGGCAAATCCCATATATATCACTAACAGTCTATCCCCATGTGTCAATGTCACTCGATCATCACCTTTATAACAACCCATGTTTTAGGAATATGTTTGATTATGTCAAAGTGTACCCAATGACATGTGATGAGTGTAGTGATTTCAGGTCTAAGAATCACAATCACCACCTTCACTATGAGAGATGACTATGACCACCAATTATGGTTTCCATGTGTCACTCTCAAGGTGGGTCTATCCAATACATTATTCTCTAAGTTGTATCTATGTGCTTGGTTTGATATTGCCATATCATGACTAATGTGATTATGTCATCAACCAACCCACACTCTAGTCTTATGTGTTACTGGTGTTGATCTACCTTCCACAATAACAACTGACTAGGGACATAATGAGAATATGTATATGTACTCTTAACATCCGTATGATGTCATTTCCCCAAGTATTAAACATGAAGACATATGTCATTGAGTAATATTATTCTCTAGACATTCATAATATCTCCTCATTATCTCATAACTGAGTGAAACAGAATGAATCAGAATCTTGCCTTTATTAATATTAATCAAATCCTTTATGGTATATGACATGTCAATCCTCACATGATTTTCTCTATGAGCATACCTTACCAACACATACATTGACACAGTTCTGAAAAGGTTCAACATGCATGACTCAAAGAGAGGGAATTTTTCCATGTATAGCATATGTAGAACCCAGTGTCCTAGTTCTTGTGAAGAATAGGAATACATGAGTAAGATGGCATATGTGTCTGCAACTGGATCTATCGTGTGTGCATTCTTATGCACTGATCTTGATGTCTGGTATGCTTTGAGAATTATGAGCAGAACACCCTTAAGAACTTGAGAAGGACTAAAGATTTGTTGCTTGTTTGTGGTGGTGAGGAAGAGTTGGGTGCAAAGCGTTACACTAATGCAAGCTTCCAAAATGAAAAGGATGATTATCATTTGCAATCTGGTTTTGTGTTTTGCTTTAACAATAGAGTTGTGAGTTGTAAAAGTTCCAAGAAAGAGACTATTGCTAATTTCACAACATATGTTGAGTACATTGTTTCCTATAGTGCAACAAAGGAATTTGTTTGGATCAAGAAGTACATCGGTGAACTTGGAGTGTTTCTAAACATTAGTGATGTATTACAGTTGTATTGTTATAGGAATGGAGCTATTGCTCAATCTCGGGAACCTAAATCTCATCAGTGTTCGAAGCATACACTTCAGTCATCTCATATGAGAGATTATACAATGATGAGATGTGAAGATTTACATAGTATCGACTGAAAGAAATATTGCCGACCCGTTGACAAAAGCACTTCCACAACAGAATCATGATGGTCACGTTAAATCACTTGGGATTAGATTCATCGGTGAGTGTGTCTAAGTGCAAGTAGGAGTTTGTTGGTATGTATGCCTAGAGAGCCAAACATATAATGATTATAATGTGGCATCATGTACTTGACTTGATAACATTAATTTGCATGTTTCTTTTAGTTATGAGATAATGACACAACACGATAGATGTCTAAAGAATGATCTTACTGAATGATATATGTCTTCATGTTGAGGACCTGAACAATGAGATCATATGCATGTTAAGAGTGCATACAGTCTTGTTATTTCCCTAGTTGGATATTACTATGGAACCAAAATAGATGACAATAATACATAAGACTAGAATGTGCTTTGATTGATGACAAAATCTCATTAGTCATGATATTGGATGTCAAGCCAAATATATAGGTACTTGTTAGAGAATAGTGTACTAGATAGATCCACCGTGATAGTGATACATGGAAAATATGGAATGATAGTTAGAATAAGCTCTCAAAGTGATAGTGGTGATTGTGGTTCTTCGGCATGAAGTCACTACACTGATCACATATTGTTCAAAGAAATTTGACACCATCCAATGTGACCTTGAATAAGGGTTTCCAAAAAGGTGGTCCTCGGGTACGTCGTAACACATGTGGATTTATTGTGAGTGATATAGATGGCATTTTTCCCTCCTATCAAAGTTGATATTTTGGCCACTAGATAAGCTAGACTGAGAAATGTGTAGTCATGATCATGTGAGTCAATATATGGTATGTGAGCTCACATGTATCTCAATAGTTTCCTCTATTTAAAGAAACATAGATTGTGTATTAAGAAGATGATGATTCAAGGCCTCACATTCAATCTAGATATTTGAGACAAAGGAACTATACGATCATGGTAACACTGATCACAGATGTAGGTTCACATTGTTCTCCAAATTTCCAATTACTTAGGTAGCAATGATGTGTTGCTAAACACCACTCATTGCTTGTGTAGTCGTAATGGTTATGGACTTCAGTGCCAATGTAATTTGGGACCTATAGGGTCGCACACATAGAATGCACTTGGAATGGGTGTTTTCTCATGAATAAGAGTTAACTCGGTTACTAAAAAAATTAGGTAATCAAATTAAACAACATTGTCAGTTGACTGACTGGAGTGTCCAGCTGACTAACCAGTAAGCCAATCGATCGATGGGAGTGTCTGATACTGACTAGACTGCCTTTGAAACTGACTAGTTTTATTGATTCAAAAAAATATTTAAAATGACCAGTATGACTGAGTTAAAATATTAATGATACACGTAATAATGAGCATTAATCATCACATTAAAACTAATGCTATTGAGCCACTGACCACACATGAATCGATCGAATGGATGGTCCAATTAATCGAATAGACACACGCAGAAGACGTCAGACCATGTTATCTGGCATGTTATATTCCTTGGGTTTTGTAGACCCTAGTCCATCTACTCCTATATAAGTAGGGGCGGACAAGGCTCTTAATATATGTCTATTGTAGTAACGTGTCAAAGAGTCTAAGAAATCTTCCCAAGAAATGGAGAGACAACAAGGTGAAAGGAAGTCAATGATGGAACATTGACAAATGGAAGGACAACTCCTTTCAATCGGCTCTGTAAGTGCAATGTGGAATTCATAGTGTTCCACATGGACTACATAGAGGCCTAGAAGTTATTGTTGCCACACTAGGAGGGTGTTGTCAACTAACATCTGTGTGCTACTTGTGAAGGAAGAGAATCACCATGTAAAGAAATTGGTTAGACTTGGTCCAGGATAAGGTACATCTTTTACACTCTTTCCAGATATATTGTTGTTGATGCAATTTGTTGGTTAGGAAATATGGACTGAGATTTTTATTTCTTCTTCCTACTAGTCTTCATATTTTATAGCATAGAGGTAAGTTTGTCCTTAAGCTCCTAGAATCTAGCTTCACAAACATTATGTACCAAACAAATTTCTCATTCTTTCGGATGAGAATGGTGAATATTGGTGAGGGGTAGAGAGATCTTCCAAAAATTCAGGATGAACCACCATTGAAAACTGCTAATCCTAAGAATCTATGAATCTAGGTTGGTTACTTGGGTTCTTCCCGATCACAAACTGCTACCTTGTTTGGGACCATCACAATAGTCCCTACGGATATGATGTGTTCGAGGAACATGATTCGGTCGATCCAGAATTCATGTTTGAAGATTTTTTTGTAAAACTTCTACTATCTTAGGATTTCAAGGACCCTAGACAGATGATCACCGTGTTTTTTGGTGTTTTCCAAGAAACTATGAATAAAGTATCAAGGAGGGGTTGGAACACTTTAATCATTAAGTTCATGAATACACCAGATGAAATTGATAACCTAAGAGGCATTACTAGGAACTCATTGTGGTCATATCGGGTTCAAAAAGTAGCTTTTGGGATATCTTCTTCTCTAACTTGCATCTGGTGATACCAGGATTGTTGATCAGTCTTTAAGAAGACCAACACAATTTTGAACTAGTCACAGAGGTCATCAATTCTTGGTAGAGGATACTTGTTCTTTATAGTGTCATGGTTCAACATTTGATATTTGATGCACTTGCAAAGTGAGCCATCTTTCTTTTTCACAAAGAGGGCAAGATCTCAAGAGGTGTTGGGTCGGATGAAGCTTTTCTCAAAATGTTCTTGGCATTGGCATTATTTTTTTGTTAAAGAAAATTAGTGTCTTCCATTCTATATGGGTCGTAAAAATTTGGTTTGCCTTGGGAACAAGCTCAATGGACAATTCAAATTCTCCTCATGGAGGTATGCCTAGAAAATTTTTTGGGAACACATCACCAAGTCCATCACTACCTCTGTTTCCTGAAGGGGTGTGCCTTAGAATTTTTATTGGTTACTATGGAATGGAATGCTAGGAAACACATGGCTATCATTAATTTTTCCTTTAAGGATGAAATATAATTACTAGTGGCAGCCTACCACAGATGGTAAAAAATTAGGTATCTAGGGCTCCACACCTTATTTCTTTTTTCCTACAGTCTATATTTGCATGAAACAATAGAGCCAATCCATTCCCATTATGACATCAAAGTCATTCATATTAAGGAGAATGATATTGGTTCTAAGTTCAAAGTTATGATAGATAACATGTATGATTGATCTTTTCATAAAGATATGAAAATTCACCCACTTGTAGTGCTGACGTCTAAGATATAGCCTAAGTCTTTGAGATCTAAATCGAGCATAGTTGTGAAATTTTTAAAAATTAATATATTTGTGGATCTGGAGTCTCCTAAATTTTATTAACAATGAAAAAGCTATGAATTACCTTATTATTAGGCATAGAAGACACATTTACTATTATGAAAGGTTGGTAACTACTATATGTCTATTGAGTGTAACATGTGCCTCTTATTCTTGATGGTGAAAACTCTAGACCCTATCAACGACCTACAATAGGTTGGGTTGCCACCATTGGGTTTGCTACAACAGGGCCAAACCACTACACAGGTGGGATGGGGCAGTTAGACCGAAAGTGTTCCTCATGCTTGCATCACATTTTTGTCTTCTGACATCGCATATTATAATCTCAGTTCCCAACAAGAAGTAATACAACAATCATGCAATGCAAATTAGAAAAATAAAAGTGTCACAATCCTTTGACATTTGACTTTGAAGAACAAATTTGGGCATCACATTCATTACAATATAAGTTCCACAAAGATAAAATTCCTTTACAAGTAGCCTAGGAAATTTAGTTTTCAATATTTTCGAGACACAAAATATAGTATTGGTTTATACAAACTGATGCAGTAATCTTCCTTGCTATGATAAATGTCAAATAAATGTTCCATTTAAGAAGAAATTTTGAGTTATTTTTGGTAACAATAACCGATTCTATATATTTTGGTTTTCATTAATTGCAACGTCGGTGTTTGGGCATAAAAATGATGCTAAAAGTTTCCGACAATATTCCCCTTAAAATAATGCTCCCACCAAATTAGCTTGTTATGTTGCTTTTGCAAAGTAAATTGACGTTGTAGGTCTGAGGGTTCACTTTTTCATGTGAAAATTTCACAGTATAGATAATAATTGGACTACAACTGCACTAATTTGACAACTACAATAAAATGAGTGACGAGTGGGTCCATGTCCATGCCACACTAATGGTAGCACTAGGAGTTCCATTATAACTATGAGTATTGACCCAAAAATGAAACCAAGTGTAAGGGGGTAGAACAATTAGATTGAGGAACCCCAACAATAGGCCTCTGAGATGAAGCAAAACAAGACATCATAAATGATTAGTATTAGCAAGGATCTTATCAATGGTGTAATTTCTATGTGTGGCCATTTTGTCTCCAAATGGTGTCAATTGACGATCATTTTCTTGTTAATCTGCAAAGTAAAAACATATTTTATGAGTTTGTGACCTTATGGATGAGTGTTTTATAGTTATTGTATTGTATTTTAAATATTCTATTATTTCTATCAATCCATATCAACCATTTGAAGGTCACAAGCATGGTTGTTTTAATCTAATTATCATGATTAATGGGTTGTGAATAAAGGAACATCTGTTGGATAGATGTGTTTATAGTATGAGGAGTGAAAAAGTGATCTTTGAGAGTGGTAACTATCACAGAGTAGACAGAGGGGTGGGTAGTGGTTTCCTCATGTAGAGTGCATAGTGTGCAAATAAAGGATCTATGGAAGCCTTTTCTTTATGTTGTTGTGAGTGAGGATTTTATCATATAAGATAAGCCAAATGAGGAGTTTAATATTGTGAGGTCTGGTGATGTTCCAGATGAATTTGGAAAGGAAAAGATGTCTCCAGTAAGTGAAGAAGTGATATGCAACTTTAGGAGTATAAGTGGGTCCGCAAATGCATGAAATGTATTTGGTATTTGTTTTTAAGTAATTGTAATGTTCGATGTAGGTACTATGTAATAATGAAGTGGTAAGGGTTTTTTAAGGATTTTATCAGGGTTGAAGGTTCAACGGAATATGGTGTTAGTATGGATTCCAAAACCAAAACCTCGATGCTAAATTATTAAGTTGATTTTAAAAAAAAAAGTGATGTAAAATCAGAAAAATGGGTGTCATTTTGGTTCTAGCGTTAATTTGTTTCCCCTAGAGAAGACATTGTATCCCTGCTAATAACACCTTCAAAATGCATCTTTACCCAATTCTCTTAATCTCAAGTCACAAAAACGTCAACCCTCAACCTTCTAAGTTCACCACCGCCCTAGTGAGCTTATGGAACCCAAGCTATGCTAAGCTCTCTGTCGCCCACTTTGATACAAGTTGACATCGTTGCCCTTCATCACCATTTGACCTCCAGCCACTACATGTCCTTTCATGGTCTAAAGCAGTGGCATTGATTCCTCCTTAAACCTCCACTATTTCTCTCTCTCTTCCTGACCTTCTTCTCCTCTCCATGGCCGCTCCTCCTCTAGCCACCACTGCTTTTCTTGGACCCTCCCGTGCAGGTCATTGTTGTGGACAAAGTACTCCTCAAGCCACCAATGTTGCTCCCCTTATCAGTTTCTATCCCTTTTCACGCTTTACCCCTTCTCACCCTCTTATGTGGATGAAGAGCTCCTCTTCTCGCCCTCTACACCATACTGTCTGATGTTTCTGCTCTGCCTGCCCCTTTGTGCATTGCTACGCCTTGCTACCTTTGTTTCTATAATCGATGTTAGAGCAGATAAGGTCATCGTCTTGAGGTCCTTCTTTTCCGTATATGCCTCACTTATTGTTTTGTCTAGAAAAATACATGTTTAGTATGTTGATTTTTTAGCAATATATCCCCTACCTATCTAATTAGAATTGCTTGTTGAGGGCATTGTTATATAATTACTTGTTGAATGCATTATTGTATAATTTTCATATGAACTTGATATGACTTAGACATTGATATGAAATTCACTAAATTGATATTAATTACACCTAGGTTTACACTAAAATTTGATATGAATTTACCTAAATTATCTTGATTTAGATAATTTACACTAAATTGATATGATTTATGTGTTCCCCTTAAAATAAATGATCCCACAAAATTAGCTTTTTACGTTTCTTTCGCAAAGTAAATTTCCATTGTAGGTCTGAGGGTTCACTTTTTTTATATGAAAAGTTCAAATTATAAATAATATTTAGATTATAGCCACATGCTAACTTGACAATTACATTAAAATGAGTGACGAGTGGGTCCATGTCACAGTAATGGTAGCACAAGGAGTGCTATTATACCTATGAGTATTGACTCAAATGATGAAACCAAGTGTAAGGTGGTACGCAATTAGAGGGAGGCACCCCAACAAAATGCCTCTGAGATGAAGAAAAATAAGACATCACAAATCATTAGTCTTAAGAAGGATCTCCTCAATGGTGTATGCTCTTTGTGTGCCCATTTTGTCTCTGAATGGTGTCTATCGATGGTCGTTTTCTTTACTTTGGTCCAAGGTGACCTGTTAATCTACAAAGTGAAACCATATTGTATGAATTTGTGACCTTATGGATGAGTGTTCTATGCTTGTTGTATTGTATTTCAAATATTCTATTATTTCTCTCAATCCATATCATCCATTGGAAGGAGACAAACGTGGTTGTTTTAATATGATTCTCAGGATTAATGGGTTGTGAAAAAAAAAATCTATTGGATGGATGTGTGCATAGTTTGAGGAGTGAAAAAGTGATCTTTGAGAAGGGTAACTATCAGACAGTGGACAAAGGGGTGGGTAGTGGTTTCCACATGTAGAGTGCATAGTGTGCAAATAGAGGATCCTTGGAAGCCTCTTTTTTTCATGTTGTTGTGAGTGAGGATTTTATCATACTAGATAAGCCAAATGAGTTTAATTTTGTGAGGTTTGGTGATGTTCCAGATGAATTTGGAAAGGAAAAGATGCCTCTGGTAAGTGAAGAAGTGGTATGCAAGTTTTGGAGTATAAGTGGGTCCCCAAATCAATGAAATGCAATTTCTATTATTTGTTTTGAGGTGGTTGTAAAGTATGGTGCAGGTACCGTGTAATAATGGTGAGGGTTCTTTTAAGGATGTTAACAGGTTTGAGGGTTCACTGAAATATGGTGTCGGTATGGATTCCAAAACCAAAGCCTTAATGCTAAATCATGAAGTTGATTTTTCACAAAAGGTGATGTAAGATTAAAAAGAATGGGTGTCATTTTGGTTATAGAGTCAATCTTTTTCCCGAGAGCGGACATTGTATCCCTACCATTAACACCTTCAAAATGTTTTCTTTCCCCAATTCTCTCTATCTCAAGTCATAGAAACCTCGACCCTTGACCACCTAAGTTCACCACCTCCCTAGTGAACTCATTGAACTCGGGCCATGTTGAGCTCTCTCTCGCCAACTTTGATTCAAGCTGACATCATCACCCTTCATCACCATTGGACCTCAAGTTGCTACTTGTCCACTCATGGTCTAAAAAAGTGTCGTTGAATCCTCCTTAAATCGCCATCACTACTCTCACTTCTCGGCCTTCTTCTCCTCTCCATGGCAGCTCCTCTCCAAGCCACCGCCGCTTTTCTTGGACCTCTTGAGTAGGATATTGTTGTGGACAAAGTACTCCTAAAGCCACCAGTGTTGCTCCCCTTCTCGGCCTCTGTCCCTTCTCACCCTCTACTCCTTCTCAGTCTCTTATGTGGACGAAGAGCTCCTCTGCTCGCCCTCTACACCCTATTGCCTGATTTTGTTGCTCTGCCCCTTTGCGCATTGTCGCGGCTTGCTACCTTTGCTGCTACAATCGATGTTAGGGGAGAATATGGCCATTGGCTTGAGGTCGTTCTTTTCCTTATATGACTCACTTAATATTTTGCCTAGGAAAATACATGTTTTGTATGTTGGTTTTTAGCAATATATCCCTACCTCTCTGATTAGAAGTGCTTGTTCAGGGCATTGATATATAATTGCTTGTTGAATGTGTTGTTGTATAATTGTCATATGAACTAGATATGACTTAGAAATTGATACAAAATTCACTAAATTGATATGAATAACACCTAGGGTTACACTAAAATTTATATGACCTAAATTGTCTCGATTTAGACTTAAATTAGAAATATATCAATCAAAATTTGAAATGTTAGACAATATTTTTTGAAACATGATAAATTGGATATTAAATTTACAAATGATCGTATTTTAATTTTTTGGCCTAGATTTATGTGTCGTACAACAATATTCATCGGAAGAACATACATCTATTTGTTGTTTCTGCCAACACTTCTCCATCTACTTGTAGCAATAGCATTTTCAAATCATGCTACAAACATCTTTTGAAACAACAACTATACAACTATTCTTCATTGAGTTATTAATTGAAATGATGATGCATAGCCATAATAGCCAACACTTGTCAATCTCAACACTATTGGCTGCTTTTGTTCTTAGCGAAGTGCTCACATACTATTGGAGCAACCGAGTACGTACAACTTTTTTTTAATCAAACGTACGTACAACTTGAGCAAGCCACGAGAAGACGCGCTCACAGCGTGGCAATTATTAACATAATATATAGTTGACATTAATTATGAAAACGCCAAACTTGATGCCATACTCATCGTATTAGCATCTCCTTCTTACATAAACACCTTTTATTTAACGACGGCCAGTACCATCTTTAGAGCCTAACAAGCTAGATGTGGCTTTTGAACTCGGACACATAGATACTACTAAGAGAGTACAATTCACAGCCGACCTTGGAAACCCTCTTAACTCGAGGTCACACTCCTGAGCAGCTGGCCGGCGGCTACAGCACCCATTTCATCATACCTCTGAAACACGAACCTGAACTTTCCCAAACTGGGGATGATGCCCGTCCCAAGGGGAAGGGTATCGCCCTGTACTGCAACAGCGAGCTCCTTGCACCCGAAGATGCCACAGTTAACAAGGTAGTAAGCGTGAGTGGTATCGTCGAACCCTAGGTCGAACCAGTCGAAGCTGCCGTCCACATTGCCAGGCATCAAGTAGGACAGATCGCTGTAGGGTGCTTCATTCGGCAGCATAGCCCACCAAGTGTCCGGGATGCAGTGGAAAAGAAAAGCGAACTGCATGCGTACGCACGCCCCCACAACCAAGGTCTGGGTGGCGTCCTCTGTGCCGAAGCGAACCGGGATGGAGCTTCCGGACGCCCCTCCGAGACCTACCTTTCTAGGACATGTGCCGGGATCCGGACATGTGCCGGGATGGTTTCGATCTACATCGACTAGGGTCACGCGGCCATTATTAGGCGGCGTCACGCAGGGGCGGAGCCAGGCCCCCCCCCAAAAAAAAAATTTAGTATATATATGTATATATATATACATATGTCTATGATATGGTATAATAATATATATAATTACAATGTGTATACAACAATAAGTTTACTGTTGGTTCAGCGGCTAGTGGAGCTTCTCCCTTGGATGAGGTCGTGGGTTCAATACCCCATGCGTGCATATGTGTTTTATTTTTCCAACAAATGTGCAAACGATGTGTTTATATTACGGTTATAATACAAATTCATCAACATGTGAACGTAGTGCAGTGGATTCAGATGGCATTTACTTTCAAAGGGTCTTTGTGCCTGCCTGAACTGGGTCGCCATTTGTATCTAGGACGTCCTGACCTGAGACGACTAAGGAAGGAGCCGGTGAGGACGAGTAGGGCAGATGCGAGGAGGAGATGAGGAAGAGGAGCCATTTGTTGTCTTGCTGCTTACTGCTTACTGCTGCGATGGTTCTGGTTATCCGGATAGGCTCAGTAAGCAAGGTTTATATAAGGAAGGCAGAATGGGTAGGTACTGCCGAGCAACAGACTTAGGGCACGTTTGGTTTGCCGGATTTTTAGAAATCTTGTATTTTGTCCATCCCGTATTATTAAAATGCTGCATTGTCAAAATCCCGCAAAATAAAATTTTATGTTTGGTTTGCTGGATTTTGTAAGTGCGGGATTTATTTTTTTTTCGTGTCCACGACGTTCGCCATGTTGGATTTTGGCATCCGGGAGAATTTTGATGGAGACCAAAATGTGGGATTCCTATTATGTCTGAAAATCCCGGGATTAGCCTCAGTTCTCCAATCCTGCAAACCAAACGTAAAATTTGTTGAACTGGAGCACCGGCCGGTAGTTGCCGGAGTGCTCTGCTGGCCATCTTCAGGGCGGTGAGAGCGGAGACAACTTGGTCGGTGGCAGTCGGCAGTGAGTTTGTTTTAGCAGAAAGCGGTGGCATAATTAGAGGAACGAGCAATAGGAGGAAATGCAGTCGGATTACTTGGAAATCAGAAGCCACGGCGGCCATCGTATTGGTTAATTCTCCCACGATCCTCCTCTCGCCCAAGCTCTGGTTGTTGCTCGAGTTCCAGTGATATAAGGTAAGGAAAGCGAACCAAGCTCTGGTTGCTGTTAGATTTCTTAATGCATCGCACAATGGTAATTAGATTATTTGATGAATGATCGTGTACCCGTAAACGGCGTCGGTTCTGATTTTTTATTACATTGCTCAATTGATTGCCTATGAACAACACGCCCTTTGGATTTTCATTGCATCCCAATAATAGGCAATCGTTCTCGTTTGATTCCTATACATAATATATTTAAGTAAATGTTGGTTAGTTTGGTTGATATAAAATTCCATAATCTTTTCATACTAAAGATTTCATTACTACATTTCATATGAAGTTGTTTTTTTTCAATTTGTAAAAATGTGTTGAATTGAGCAATTTACGTATAGTTACATATTTTTATTTTTGTTTGACTTATGACAAACCAACGCGTGGAAGTTGTTTTCTAGAAAAAGTTAAAAATTAAACCAATCACCATGACTCATTTTCCCTGAGCTGAATTGAAGTTCTTGGAAAATAAGTTTCCTGGGAATTTTAGTTACAACAGTACTACATGGATTTTTAAAATGACACAATAAACTCATCACTAATCTTTTACTTTGTTTGTCTTCTATGTTTGGAAGTGTGATTTACTCAAGATGCCTCTGAAAAAATATCTATCTGGAAGTGAGAAAAGAAGAAAGAAGAAGGAAGATGAGCAATTTCTAGCTACTCAGAAAGGTGTGCTTGATAAATTTATTTCTATTATCCCACGAACTTCTGAAGATGTTGATAATACTGATCAATCTAGTGAAAAAGTGAATGATGATGATCATGTTACTATAGAATTCGAAAATGTAATTGGGAATGAAAATGTTGATGAGGTTGAGGATGATACTGACGTCGCTGATTTGAATTTTGGCAACTCAAACGATGTTGAACAAGTTCTCCCTCCTTTTGATATTTATGATCCCTTAAATTGGGATAATATTGACAACAAAGTTAGGGATATTTTAGTTGAAAAAGGCCCTAAAAGAGAACTGAATATTTTGTTTCCTTTAGATGACAATAAGAGACACTTCTCATATGCTTATTATTCTCGAAAATTGAGCAATGGTGAGACTCATGATAGGAAGTGGCTAGTTTACTCAAAACATGTTGATAAAATTTATTATTTTTGTTGTAAGTTGTTCAAGTCTGAGAACAATAAAAGTACACTTGCTCATAATGGGTTCAAAGACTGGAAACATGTTAGTGAGAGACTCAAAGAGCATGAGAATAGCATCGAGCATCTCACTAATATGAGCACTTGGCATGAATTAAAAGCAAGATTTAGCAATGAGCAAACTGTTGATAAAGAATTGCAGAAAGAAATTTCAAAGGATAAAGAGCGTTGGAGACAAGTTTTATTAAGAATAGTGTCCGTCGTTAAGTGTCTTGCTAAATGTAATTTGCCTTTTCAAGGATCAAATGATAAACTTTTCCAAGATAGCAATGGAAACTTTTTGGGTATAATTGAAATGCTTACATAATTTGATTTGGTAATGCAAGATCATGTTCGACGCATTCAGAATCATGAGATTCACCATCATTATCTTGGCCATTCAATTCAAAATAAGTTGATATCTATTTTAGCCAGCAATATTAAGAGTTCTATATTGAAAATCATTAGAGGGGCTAAATATTTCTCCATAATTCTTGATTGTACTCCTGATTTGAGCCACCAAGAACAAATGACTCTTATTGTACGATGCGTGAACATGGCTGGTCAGAAAATAAAAATAGAGGAGTTCTTTTTAGAGTTTCTAAAAGTTGATGATGCGACTGGATTGGGGCTTTTTAATGAACTTGTAAATGCTCTTGAGTCTCTTGATCTTAATGTAGAGGACGTGAGAGGTCAAGGTTATGACAATGGTTCTAATATGAAGGGAAAACACCAAGGTGTGCAAAAGAGGTTACTCAAAGTAAATCCCAGAGCGTTATATATGCCTTGTGCTTGTCATAGTCTTAATCTCACTATTAGTGATATGGCTCATTCTTGTGTTCTAGCTGTTTCTTTTTTTGGAATTATACAACACATATATACATTATTTGCAAGTTCTCCGAAAAGGTGGAAGTGTTTGCTTGACAATGTCTCAAGTTTGACTATCAAATCACTGTCCAATACTCATTGGGAGAGTCGTATTAAAAGTGTCAAAGCTATTAGATTTCAAGCTCCTCAAATCAGGTTGGCTCTATTGGAATTATCTAAGTCTCGTGATGATGCTAAGACACAAAGTGAAGCAAACAATCTAGTTTACTCGATTGAGAGTTTCGAGTTTCTATTGGGTATTGTTATTTGGTATGATATTTTATATATTGTTAATACAGTAAGTAAGAAGTTGCAATCCAAATTTGTTTGCAATGATGCTACTGTAAAGTTATTGAAAGATATGGTGTCTTTTCTTGAGAAATACAAAGACGAAGGATTTGCTTCTAGTATTGTTGTTGCTACTGAGATTGCCTCTGAGATGAATGTTGAGCCAACTTTTCAAGTTAAACGTCGCATTGTTAGGAAAAGAAAATTTGATGAAAATGATGACGATGATGATATTATTCAATCAGAGAAAGAGTCTTTTCGAGTGAATTACTTTCTAGTGGTTGTGGATATGTCTATCTCTTCTTTGAAGGAGAGATTTGCGCAAGTGAAGATATTTGAAGATACTTTTGGATTCCTATATAATTCGGAGATTTTAAAATCATTGGATGAAGCTACCCTAAAGGCATGTTGCACTAAGTTTCATGCTACTTTTTGTCATGAAAGTTCATCAGACATAAACTTGGATGACTTTTACTCTGAGTTGAAAGTATTACAGGTGAGTTTGCTAGAAGAGCAAAAGTCAGCTATTGAAGTTCTTGAATTTGTAAAAGATGCAGATTATTTCCCTCATATATCAATTGCTTATCGTATTCTGTTGACAATGTCAGTGACAGTAACGTCTGCAGAAAGAAGTTTTTCCAAGCTCAAGTTGCTGAAAAACTACCTTAGATCATCAATGTCTCAAGAAAGATTGAACGATTTGTCAATATTATGCATTGAGAAGGATATGTTGGGAAATATTGATGTGGACACTGTTATTCAAGATTTTGCATCTCAAAAGGCTCGAAGAAGTCGTTTTATATGATGAGTAAAGCTTCATAAGGAAATATGTATATTTAATTTATACATTCTTTTTAGTTTGATTTGTAAGAACATGTTCTATTTGTTTATATGACAGTTTTGACAATTATGACCAAACTTGTATTTATGGGCCTCTAAATTGTTTGCAACGGCCCTGGGTAGATGCCGTGCTCGTCGTATTAGCTTTTCCATCTTAGATGAATATTTTTTATTTAATGACGTCCAGTACGATCTTTAGAGCCTAATAAGTTGGAGGCTGGGCTCTTCAACACGAACACAGACACTACGATGAACCACAACCGGACCTTGGAAACCCTCTTCACTCGCCCTCAGGATCTGCTACTCCTGGTTTTAATGGGACCTTACTCCTTAACTTACACGTGTTAAAAAATAAAATACGAAGTAGTCTACTCCCATCATAATTGGGACTAGCAGATCGTTACTCCTTAACTCGAGGTCACACAGTACGATCTTTAGCGCCTAACAAGCTAGATGTGGCTTTTGAACTCGGACACATAGATACTACTAAGAGAGTATAATTCACAGCCGACCTTGGAAACCCTCTTAACTCGAGGTCACACTCCTGAGCAGCTGGCCGGCGGCTACAGCACCCATTTCATCATACCTCTGAAACACGAACCTGAACTTTCCCAAACTGGGGATGATGCCCGTCACAAGGGGAAGGTTATCGCCCTGTACTGCAACAGTGAGCTCCTTGCACCCGAAGATGCCACAGTTAACAAGGTAGTAAGCGTGAGTGGTATCGTCGAACCCTAGGTCGAACCAGTCGAAGCTGCCGTCCACATTGCCAGGCATCAAGTAGGACAGATCGCTGTAGGGTGCTTCATTCGGCAGCATAGCCCACCAAGTGTCCGGGATGCAGTGGAAAAGAAAAGCGAACTGCATGCGTACGCGCGCCCCCACAACCAAGGTCTGGGTGGCGTCCTCTGTGCCGAAGCGA
Organism: Alisma plantago-aquatica; assembly: GCA_963693085.1. Lineage (NCBI taxonomy): Eukaryota > Viridiplantae > Streptophyta > Magnoliopsida > Alismatales > Alismataceae > Alisma > Alisma plantago-aquatica. The sequence goes on along the minus strand of OY856411.1, from coordinate 1,086,874,224 downwards.
ACCGGGATGGAGCTTCCGGACGCCCCTCCGAGACCTACCTTTCTAGGACATGTGCCGGGATGGTTTCGATCTACATCGACTAGGGTCACGCGGCCATTATTAGGCGGCGTCACGGCCACGAGGCTGTACGCGGTGCCTGCCTGAACTGGGTCGCCATTTGTATCTAGGACGTCCTGACCTGAGACGACTAGGAAGGAGCCGGTGAGGACGAGTAGGGTAGATGCGAGGAGGAGATGAGGAAGAGGAGCCATTTGTTGCTTTGCTGCTCACTGCTGCGATGGTTCTGGTGATCCGGATAGGCTCAGTAAGCAAGGTTTATATAGGGAAGGCAGAGTGGGTAGGTATTGCCGAGCAACAGGTTTAAGCTGCAGCGGAATTGGAACGTGTAAAAGGTTTTGTTCCATTCGAAGAGCAATATCCAAAAGGTTGTGTCCTTTTTATTCGCAACACATTATTGCACGGTATTAGGTAATTCTGCAACTTGTACGAGTAGAAATTATATGAGGAAAAAGATAATTAAGTCGTTTTCTTTCTCAGCCTCATCCCATCCTTATCTTAATCCGTCCAAGACCAACCCTGGGCAAGGTTTGGGTTTGTTTAATAACGAATAGTACACGCATGATCTGTTGCTAAATTAGGAGTCTGGTAGATGCTATTCATTCCAACTCTGTTATCCTATGGATTTCAGAAGGCTGTAAAGTTGCGAACTAACTTTTAAGTCGAGAAAGGTCAGGCTAGTCGCTTCGTCCTCTCTCCAAGATTCCATTAGTTCTTCGCAGATTGATGGATGCATGTTCAATTGAATTGGTTGAGCCGATGTTCAACAATATTAGCACTAAATGGATAAATTCAGCATAAATTAATATGACCAACTTAAAATAAGAAAACATGATAAAAGTTGTGTTCGATTGTTAAGGGTTGAAATAAGCATAAATTACATTCACTAACACCTAAGTCTATTCAAAATTCCGGACTAAGAAATTTCCATCAACATTAGAAATAATTTGGGTAAATTCACAATAAACCATATCCAATAAATTACAAATTACAAATCACAAAATATGTTTAGAAACATGTAACGATCATTAAGAATGGAATCTAGATCAGTAAAGACACACTTCCTCACAACTTCTCAAAAATTCACCCTAAACTGTAAATTTGCTAAAATTCAATGCAATTAGCCTTCTAACAATTAAACTAGGATATAAATATGCTTCAATATTTAAAAGTGTAAACCATTCATATATATAAGAAAAATAAGCGAATCCGGAGTAAATTAGGCGTCTAGTAGACATCGATCATTAGTGCTTAGTTATCATGTGATTTAAAAAGGTTCTAAAGATATCCACAAATTTTAAATTGGAAAAAAGACAGGCTAGTCACTTCGTCCTCTCTCTAAGATCTCTGTAGTTCATCTAAAATTTGATGGATGTATGTTCAATTGCCTTGATTCAACCGATTTTAGCTATATTAACAGTAAATCGATAAAATCGATATAAACTACTTTAATCAATTTAAAACCATTGAACAAAACTAGAGTCATAAAAAATAATTGAGGATGGCACAAAACCTAAATTACAAGAGGTCTGGAGCCAGAGACATAGGAGTAGAGTTGTTTCAAACACAGGAGAAAGAGACAGAGTACCAGTAGACCTAAAACTTGTAGTTGATGGTAGATCAATCATTAACATAGAATTTCATTCAAAATGCCAGACAAACAAATTTTCATTACTATTAGAATTTTGTTCGGTCATTTTTTCCTCAATCAGAGGACTCAACAATGACAATAAGACGTAAAAGTTCCCTGACAATGACATGTTCACTAAAGAATCACCCTCAAAATAGGATGTGTCTTCAAAAAAGTGACATAGGAAGATTCAAAGAAATTACAGATGGTAGGACTATAACGCTTTTACCCCTTATGGTCCCAAGAGTATCGTAAGAAGATGCATTTTACTTACTTTGGAGTTAAATTATTTGTACCTGATGCAGAATAATGGAAAAAACATGAAAACCCAATGATGTCATTCAGTTGATGATATAGGTGGTGATGAGAAGTGCAACTTCCCAAAACTCCCTAGGAACATTCATATGAAGGAGAACAAGAGGAGTGCAATAGTCCACTTTATGTCGAATTTTACTCTCAACCATGTCATCCTATTTTGGTGTGTGTGAGCATAATGATAGGGCGATGATACCTTGGATGGATGTGAAATGAGTGAACTCATGGCCAAAATATTCTTAGCATTGTCAGAACGAATATTATAGATTTTCTTTTTAAATTAATTTTCCACCTCTGTACAAAAAGATTTATAAATTGTTAAAAATTCATATATGTCCTTCATGAAATAAAGCTATATATCACAAGAATGATCATTAACAAATATTAAAACCAAGTTTGGATAGTACACGACTCAGACTCTATATATCAGAATGAATTAACTCAAACACATGCTCTCATCTTTGAGATTTTTTTGACTTGAACACAAACTAGTATGTTTACTAGATTGACATTACTCACACTATAACCATTAGACGGTCTAGGTAAGTATTTAATTAAGTTGTTAGGTGTATTAGTAATATGGGCCCATTTGTGTCTTGGTCACTAGGGTTAAATCTGCTTTCTTGCACTTATCTTTAGTTATATATATCAGAGAGGGGTTTACTCTTCAATGAATAACAAACACAAGGGTATTTGCCCATTATATCATTCCCCATATGGTATTAGAGCATGATCTAAAACCTTATCAAAGAAAATAGAGAAAAGGGAAGTTGCCACCGCCTACAAGAAACCAGAGTTTTATCTTGCCTTAGATGCCCACCGTGGGGTGTCCAGTCACTGTAAAAATACTTACAACAATCCCTTCCCTACCTAATTATGTCACCACCACCCACTACTACTCCTAGTTCTACTGCCTAATACGGTGTCAGTGTCTACAAAACTATGATCTACAATGCCTCTGTCAAACATCATCTCGAAAACCAAAATAATCCATAATCTTGATGTTGTTTCAACGAGATCTTGGGTCACCTAGTATATGTCGTTGTTGATTCCCTTTGAAGGAGCCTCTGTTGTCGCTACCCTATACGCTACTCTTGACCCTTGTCATCTATGACCACTGGTTTCTTCTCTACTGGTGTCCTAACTGCTCTTTGTGTCGATTCTCCCTAGAGCTCTCTTTGACAATCATTATTGTCGACTTCTTCCAACCCACGTGTGTTGTTTTGTTGCATGTTACCAGCCACCTCCCTTGCTACTTGCCCCCTTGAGATCTAGTTATCTCATATTGATTTTTCTTTCCTACCTTACATCTACCACCAGTCTCCTATCCATTAATCTATCAACATCTTGCTATCTTGTCGCTACTATCGTCCCTTACTTCTTCTCCCTCATTCATATTATAGGGTGTTACCAATTTTTTCATTCATATGACTAGATATGTCCAACATATATCACTTTCTCTTAGTGATTCCTAGTGTTCCCCACCTGTTCTGGGTCAACTTTTGACATATATCTACTATTGCTCTGCCCAACACGACCTATGATCGTCACTTTCTATGCCTAGTGTAACGTACTAAAACTAGAATAGTATCTTATTCCATGATTAAAAGAATAATATGCTTGGTTCCTTAGAGTTGACAAAACAAGGATGGAGGAGTTATACATTAATGTATATTGTTAAAACATAAAACATGAATGACTCATTGGTAACCTGTAGCACATATATAGACTTGAATATAAATATAACACATTACACATCATTGGGTTCTATAATCAACATCACATATTATAATACACTCACATTAACATAATAACCTTCATGTGTGCTTACATGTAAGTGAATGCATGAAATGTATCACATTTGATTCATTTGCTAACTAATATTCACATAATGGCTAAGATATGTTAAATAAGAAGTATTATGTGCTTAACATATGAATTGGAATTATAATTGGTATTTACATGTCTAAAAATATGAACAATGTTCCAATATTTAAATAAATATTGAATTCATGGTCATAGTGGGTAGAATAAGCAAAATATGGAAAATTGTGCATAATAATATAAGGTAACTATTTTGGTAGCATTGTGAAGATAATAGGACTCAATATAATAAATGTTGATTATAATGATGCAATATTATAATAAATATAATGCTAATGAGCCTAAATCCTACTTTTATTTGAACTCATAAAAGGAAACTTCAAACCCAAATCAAATGATAAAATCACGATCCTTGGGTGCTAATTATCTTGGGTACAAGTTACTCATTAATTGAATAATCTTGGATGCTCTAATTTTATTAAAGAAAAAAATATAAGATAAGGCCAAAAATGTTAAATAAAATAGTGGATGACTCTAATAGTGGAAGCTCATGTCAAAATCTAAATCTAAATGCTCTACTAGCCTAGATCTCGAATTCATATTAATTGGATCATGTTTACGCACTAAAATGGACTAGGAAAGAAAATAACTCAATAATCAATTTTAAATATCATTTTTTCAAGGTCGATTTCTTATTTCCCTATAGTTTCAAATTGTTATATTGTTAGGATACCTTTACATCATCTCGAATTGTATCTCAATCATCATATGCCAATTGTATATTCCCTTTATTGTCTTCAAAATTTCTCTTATGTACTCTAATGTGTGTACGATACTTCAATTCTTCCTTTCCTATTTTCTCCCTACTCGATCCTCCTTTCTTTGAGATTCTTTTACCTTTGTATTTGTCTCATGTTCCCAGATTTTGATCCCTACTTTCCCAAGGGTTCATGGTTTATCAAACCCTAGACCTCTGCTACTCCCCTTACACCTCTATTTCATCTCATACCTGACTCCCCTGATACCTTGAACACCTTGTTTTCTCCAAGCACCTTGTACTCAATCCTTGAGGCATTAGGAACATCATGATGCAGCCAGAAACCTCTCCTTTGAGCAATTGTAGTTTTCTGGTCTCAAGTTAACTCAACTATACATCCCAAAATCTTCACGGCAACCCAGACCATGGCGCCTCTCGAAAGCTACCCAGAACTTCTCTAGGGCCTCGTTCAAAGCTTCGAGAACCTTTAATTCACCATAAATGGTACACTATTAGTTTCACCCCTTTCTACCACTTGTTTGTAAGTCAAGATTAATGACCGTTTTTCACCAGCCATCACCCTAGCTCTCGCCTTTTATGTATTAGCTAAATAATTCCAAAGTCAGCCTTTCACCCAATTTCTTATTCCTCCTCTTTACCTCAATTTTTTGCAACTTCATTTCATCTGAAATTGGTGATAGGGGGGTTTTGAGTTTCTGAGTATGGTTTTCGCTACGATTTGGCTTCTTGAGATCAATTTTGGTTGGGTAATATCCTAGATGGTTTTCCTATGAGGTGAGACTCTAATTCATGAGTTTGATCCTCGATTCCAAAACCTTTGTTCTGTGGGTGTCCCTCACAAGGATGATTGATGGGATGAAGATGATTACCTACTTGTTGGATCAATATGCTCTAGAAGGGGGGTTGGATAGAGCTACAACACTTAAACCAAATTGATTAGCCCTTAAAATTACTTCAAGAGAAAAGGTTGTAAATATGGAATTTGATTTCAACAAAACATACATAGAAAGGATGAGAGAGAATGAATAAGCATAAGAACACAAGCTATATATAGTTGTTCCAAACTCCAAACGAGGAGAGTGTACGTCCACTACCTAAAGGGGTCAATCCATGGGATTTGCAATCATTGCACACATATTATATTCCATTATAAGAGATACAATATGACCTTCCTTTTATAGGGCAAGGTTGCTTAGCCTTCCTTTGAAGGATCAAAGGAGCCAATAACCTTACAAGGACTTACCCATTCTAGAGAAAGAGTATTCAACCTCTATAAAGGCTTACCCACTTTTGCAATGAGCTAGACACCTTCACCAAGGAGATCTCCTCTTGCAACAAGTCTTCTTCCTTGAAAGAATTACCCACTCTTCTCTTGCATCTTCAGCCTTCAACTTCACCTTCACTAAGGAGAAGCTTTCACCTTCAAAGCTTGAGAGAAACGATTGGGAAGGGGAAGATTGAGAGCTTCACAAGGAGTACAGTGAAGCAACTCTCTCACAAATAACCTATCTCACTCAAATTGATATTGATCTATAGTTAGATAGAGAGAGAAAAGGGCTCTTATTAGACAAATCCACTCAACTAAAGCTAGGAGCATAAGAAGAAAACTTGGAATGCAGTCCAAGGGCACCTATTTACATTTGGGGGTGTCTACTAGCCAATAGATGCACTTGGGAATGAATTCTATTCATTTGGGGGTGTTGCAACTGATCTAATTTTGAGTTTTGCAACACACCAACAACTAGAAATACATTTTCTACACATTTTTTACAATGTAGTTAGTTGAGGTTCAAAAAAGGTAACTCAACTAATACCACTATTTGACAAAGCAAATTTGAGTTGTTGGTCAAGTTTATCCTGAATGAAACTCAACTGACGGCTTAAATTTGATTTTCCTGTGCAGAGGTGTCGATGAAGTTTGTCCTAGGAAACTCATCCGACCCTGGCAGTTCCCAAGATCCATCAAAGGTGTCGGTCGATATTGTCCTAGATGAAACTCCGCTGAAAAAAGTCCCTATGATGAATTTTGGAAATTGCTACAGAAGTGCTTAAATATTCATTTTAAGTGATTTTTTTATTTTTCTCAGGTTAGTTACAAGTCATAGCATTAGTGCAAATGATTTACAAACTTGGCCCAAGGGTTTTAGGTCATTTTCCATGAAAGTGCATTTATATTGATTTTGGCTTGTATTTGGTCAAGATATGGCTTGATTGAATTCATCCTTTTCATGTACCTAATACCTGAAATCAATCTCAAATAGGCATATTAAATTCATATGAATGGAATGATTAATTGATCATTGAAATATGGATAATGTGAAACTATAAGGTCAATAGTCTCCCCCTTTTTGAAGATGACAAACCATTCCTCAACATATAAAAAAGAACTTAGAATTTAAACTTTTACCTTGTCAAGTGTAAGGAGATACATGAATGAACAATAGCAATTTCTCCCCCTCAATCCATGCTTACCTTTGCTTGTAAGGTTAGTTTACCCAAAAATCATTGTCGTAGCACATATATTCTATTTGAGTCCACTTTCATAGTCACAATATATTTCAAAGAATTAACTAGAAAATGATCAAAATTCAATATGTAAAAAGCTCATTTCTCCCCCTTTATCATAGTAAAAAGGAAGGGGGGAGAAGATCTAAAACAAGTCTTATCCAAAGGCATAAACAACACATACAACCATTGTAACGCCCGGACCCACTGCCCAAGGCTCTAGTAGAGTTTCAGGAATGACGACTGACCCCACAGACCACCACTAGCCTTAACTGCACGCTTTTTGTCCACTCACGCGCATGCCAGGATCAACTTTCCGACAGGTCACCCATCCCAGTACTACTCCAAGCTAAGCACGCTTAACTATGGAGTTCTTAGTGATGAGCTCCCAGAAAAGGAGGTGAACCTTGGTGATATGGGTAGTCCAATCATTCCTTTTAAGATCATGTTATCCTAGGCCTCAAACCTGGGATGTTACAATCTCCCCCACTTAGACTCTTGACGTCCTCGTCAAGGCTCAACTATATGGCCTCATAATCTGACCCCATTTCAGTGCAGACCCTTAATGGCCCATGGACACCCAGCTCCCGTTCACAACTACCAGCGTAAGGGCGGCTCCATCTCGTCTCTATGGATAGCCCTTTCCAACTTTCCTGGACTGCACGTCTCAAGACTGGCATGCCACATGCCCATGTGGGCCCCACTTACTGGAGGGGTTATGGCTCTGATACCATTTGTAACGCCCGGACCCACTGCCCAAGGCTCTAGTAGAGTTTCAGGAATGACGACTGGCCCCACAGACCACCACTAGCCTTAACTGCATACTTTTTGTCCACTCACGCGCATGCCAGGATCAACTTCCCGACAGGTCACCCATCCCAGTACTACTCCAAGCTAAGCACGCTTAACTATGGAGTTCTTAGTGATGGGCTCCCGGAAAAGGAGGTGCACCTTGGTGATATGGGTAGTCCAATCATTCCTTTTAAGATCATGTTATCCTAGGCCTCAAACCTGGGATGTTACAACCATCATATACAAGCACCATACATAATCCAGAGAGAGAATAAATATACTAGAGTCATAATCAAAATATGGAAGCACACACCAAGAACTCATGAGATATAGAAAAGCATAGAGCTAAATGTATAGATAATCATATTACAACAATAGTAAGTCCTCTCAAGAAGAAACTAAAAATAATGAAGAAAGCGACAAGACATAAAAATAGTAGTCCTTAGATACAGTGCCCGATGTTCAATACATGAGAGCCTACAAAAAGACATATATATGAGCACTCCATAGACTAGGAGCTAAACATCAAGTTCGTCACTGTCAAATGCCTCATCAACATCAGGTTGGTAGTCATCCTCACCATCAGAGGGTGCAACAGTGGCAATGGTTGTGTCCTCATCACCATATCCATCATCATCAAAGCCATCATCACCATCATCATCACCATCCCTGTTACGACCCCATCTGAGCTTAATTGGTAAAATAGGGTTTACCTAGACAATCGCAAAGATTAATTGGAATAATCATTCTTGAAATCTAATTAATGACGATAACACAGTTAGGATGTTTTAACTATGATAAGAAGTTTAAGTGTTCGTTTGCCTTGAGAATTAAGGTTTGAGAAACATAAACCCTAATCGGCCCAAAATAGGGTTTTAATGATGCATGAATACAGAATTTGATAAGTAAAATGTCTCACTAAATGATTTTTAGTATTTTATGTATAACTATGATTTACTTAAAAATTGGATATGATTTGTATATATAAAATGTGAACAACATTGCAAAATATCAGAATTTTTGAAGAATGCTCTGACCTGTTTATCGGCCGAGTTTCAAACTCGACCGATCACATTTCCAGATTTATATAGCAGTGTGGTAATTGAATTTTATCTTTTTATTGGTATATCCAATTGATCTCAAATTTTAACTGTGCTTGAAAAACACAATTGTAGACACTCTGTTAATTTGGCGTAATTTTTGGATGACTTTTTGATCTCTACAGTAAAGGTGTCGGTCGAGTTCTGTGCAGGACAAACTCGGCCTAATATATTGCTGACTGCAATATAGCAGTGCACTGTTCTATTTTTAATTATTTATTATTAACTCCAAATGATCTAAAATTTTAGCTGAAGATTTATAGATCAATTATAAACAACTTGCTAAATTCCCATAATTGTTGGAGAAGGTTTGATCTCTGAAATAAACGAATTACAGTAACTTTGTATAACTGAATATTCAGCCAATATAATTAAAGTTGAGTGTTGGGTCAATATGCAATTGACCCAAGCAGCTCAAATTGACTTATATGATTGACCACACACACACACAGATCTCATTCTTCGTCATTCATTCCAGAGAAACGAGCTCCTAGAGAGAGAGGGAGAGTTAGGGTTTGAGAGAAGAAATTGGGGGAATTGCTGAATTAGGGTTTTGCGATTCCAGGAAGGGTGAAATCAAGTAAGTTTGGATTCTTTGCATAGACTTTTATGGTGGATCTTCTCTCTCATGTCAAGATTCCGTCCATTCTCTGATTTGATCCAATATGATGTCGAAATTCCCTCTTTTCTCACCCTTTCTTCATAATCCCTCATTTTCAAGGTTCCCGAGTTGAATGGAAGAAGAATTGGGAGATTTGCTAGGGAATTGAGATGAGTTCGAGATTCCCTGAGTTGAGCTACAGTTTTGAGGTGTTTTCACACCTTAGGGTGAGTGGGTTCTTCCTTCAAACATTTTAATGCACGAATTTGATTATAGCATCCAAATCCCTAAATGCTTAGCATGTAAATTATAAACCCTGAAATGTCCGTTTGATCTAAGTTATTGCAAATTGATATGATATGGATTCCTTTTCTGTTTGAATGACTCCTTGATGGTAGATTCATAACAGAAATGTATACAACACTTCCTAGTGAGGATGCTTTTAGATTTATATCAAATGTTGTAATTAGGGTTTGACCTAATTGAGATATCGCTAGAGTTTCAACCTTATTGAAAAGGACTGGTAATCCTATAAGTGGTTAGGATGTACCACATGGGTTATCTTAATTGAATTTTATTCTTGATACAAGATATCTCAGTGAATGGTATGGAAACCCTAAATTTAGTTAAATTTCCATGGTTTCATATCTATATTGATTGTATATGATTTGTTGGAACAATCTTTATTTAGAGAATGCTTATATCCTATGAAATCCTTATGAGAGCCATGGGACAAATGAATAAGGCAAATGAAACCCTAAGAGTAGGGTGATGGCATGTGATGAATGAATAAGGCAAATTAAACCCTAAGGATAGGGTGTTCAATGAATCATGTTAAGGTGATATGAAAGGTCTCGATATGAGATGTGGTGATGCTTAATTGTTGAATTGTATGTTTCTAGTGCATTTAACTTTATATGCTTGTTCTCTCTGAGTTGATATCTACATACTACATGGCTTCTTATATTTCAATAGATATCTCGTAAATTGCAGGTGATGAGATATGACATGCCCTAGAAAGGGATGTTACTGAGACATGGTATATGTGAATACATGAGCTATGATGTTGCTTATGATATGATATGGCAGGCCGTGTGAGCCTTATGAGAAATGTAAAATGAGTTATGATTTATGTTTTACATGTATCTATAATGTTAATGTTAGACTTAGGTGCCCTAAACACCGTAGAACCCCTATGAGAGATCTGCTTCTTAGGGGTGAAACTCGTGTTGCAACATTATCCGTGCGAAGTCATGGAGACACGAGGACATAGAGCCAGTGTCCAACAACAACGCGTGCGATGTCACGGTGGCACTGGAGAAAATTGGGGGTTATTGCAACAAGATCCGTGCGGAGTCATGGAGGTAACCCCGTGAGACTCTCCGCCTGTGTACTCAGGTTAGAGGAGGAGTCTAGAGCACTCGATGTAGTGCAGTGAGGCCGATGAGCCTGAAGGCCAATGAGCCTGGGGTCCTGTGGCAGAGCAGGGCTGGCGTCAGACTTAGCATTTCCCGGGTGTGTCGCTAAGTCTTGTACGGTGTGGTCGTAGTGCACTGTGAGTCTCTTATGCAGAGTACACTACATAAGATCAGGGCATAATCTAAAATATGATCATATAGGTTCACAGAGTCCCTTATAAATGAAAGAGTTAAGGAAGACTAGAGCATAGTCTTCTAGTAGCTATTCTTTGGATGCAATTTTTACATTCTTTGTTATTTCAATTATATTGTTTTAGAACTGCTCAGTGTAGTATTTATTGTTGTTAAATTTCATATCGTTTAATCAAATTATATCTATAATCACATTAGTGCATTAGTCTGTTTCCATGAAGTACTCATTCACTGAGCGAGTAGGCTCACCCCTCTACTCAAACATTTTTAGGATTAACCGCGTGGACTTGAAGATGGTCAGAGCATCAGTGTAGATCTGCCACAAGAGTCAAGTATGAGATTAGTTGAGTCAGTCGGTCCTTGTCACTCTAGGTCCTCAGTAAGAGTTAAGAGAGAGAGTTGTAATTACAATGTGTAATATTGTTCCTCTTTGATATGTATGCTAACTAGCAAGTTTCATGTGCATAATGTGTGAGAGACATCATGAATGTTTATACATGTATCTTTACTATTAAAGTTTGATTTGTAAAAGGAAATGTTCAGATTCCCTTGTTAAGATGTTTTATGTGGTTCAATGCGAAGAAACAAGAGTTTTTAAGAAAAGAAAACGTTAAGGGTGTTCTTTGTGTTACATATAAATCCTATCTTATGCCCTAATCTCATGATTTGAGGAAATTGTGAGATCGCGGTGTAACAATCACCCTTAGCATCATCCTCATCGTCATCATCATCATCCATCTCCTCATCCTCAGAAGGTTCAAAGGAGCGAGTAGCAGGCCACTTGAAATGTTTCTCCACCCAATACATACCACATGCATATAGTGCATTTACTTGCTCAATGTTGGGTGTAGAAACCCCATCAAAACCAACAAATGAAGTGGAGGCAGGTCCAGGAGGAAGAGAAATTAGTTGAGAGCCACTTAGTTGAGGAAAGGAAGTAGAGGTAGGTCCACCATCAGAGGTAGGAGGTACATTGGAAGCAGTAGGCTGGTAGGTCAGGTGGAACTGAGCATATGCACAAGAGGCATAGTCAACAACTGGGAAGGGATAGTAGGTGGGATAAGGATGGGAGCAGGATAGGCTCATGTTTGACATTATTTGAATAATGTCCTGGTGTAGTTCCTCCTAGACCTGCATGTTATAAGCTTGTTGGTGCATCATGTATCCCATAAGGATTTCATTAGATGTTGAAAAGGAGGCGGGGTTAGATCTAGGAGGAGGTGGAGGAGCCTGGGTGGAGGAGGAAGCACCATGCATTGAGGAGGTGGGGTGGAAGGACTTCTTGACAATGGTGTCATGGATGTAAACTACTTTTTTACTGGCCTTGTAGCCAAGATCCTTAAAAAAAGATTTTTCAGTATGATGTTTAAAGAGACTAGAAATAAATTTAGGGTAGGGTGGGTTGGAGTCTCTAGTGTTCGTCTATGTGTCAAAGAAAGTCATATGATGTAGAATATATCTTTCCCATTTGACTCTTACATTTTGAAGAAAATATTACATCATTACTATTGAGTTTTTTGCAATCTCTGTTTGATTCTTCTTGGTATGGATATTGCTGTTAACTAGGAGAGAAACCAGGAAAGTCTTAAAATCTAGATAAGAAGATAGTAAGATGGATTTCTCCCTATAGGGAACCTCTATCTTCTTCAAAGTTTTATGAATATCGGGGAGGGTTAACTCGGGTTCAAAACTCTTATAGAAGGGTTCTGGGTCAAGGAGGTCACGATATGTAGTATAGGAAGACATCCAATTTGACAATGAATAAGATAAGAAAGTATCCAAAGAATAATCAGAGATTGTAAACCTTATCTCTATAGTCATGGATGTCAAAACAACTTGGGTATTTGGAGGAGGCATTAAAGTGGTGTAGTTCCAAGTAAGATTGGTATAGAACTCATGCACCATTATTGTAACATCCCTAACATGGGTTATGCTTTAACCCTAGATGTTTTGCTTAATAAAGTAAATTATATGCTTGCTCTTATTTATTGAAAAGTAATTAAGGCTCCAGAGGAACTTATGTTTCAATTTTAGTCCTTTTTGAATAATGTTGAAACAATGTTTTGTTAGTTTTGGACTAAAGTACAAATTACCCAAGTTGAGGGGTTAACTTGCAAATTGTACATGATAAAATGTTCCTCAGATGTTGAAGCATCATAGTGGTGAGTATGATGTAGTGGTATGGCTTCCACAAGCTTGAGCACCATGATAGATCTTGTTGAGCAACCTTTGTGCATTAAAACCTAGTTTTGGTGTAATGTGCAATTTACCCAAAACCTAAGGTTCAATATGCAAAATACCACTTCAAGAGGGTCCCTCATGATTTTTGGAAACATGTAGAGAAAATAAAATGACAGGGACGCCTCATTTGAATCACTTTGGAGGAGAGAGAATCTTGATATTAAAATAATCAAGATTTAAGCATAATTGGAAACATAATTCAATTGAATGCCAAAAATAAATATATTAATTGAAGAGCCCTTCAACCAAAAGGTGAGGGATGATTTTGCAAAAGTTTGGACGATCTTGTTCCTTGCAAAGGCACGAAAATATCTGAAGTGAGTGGAGAGCCCACTCACATTAAGTTAATGAAAAGTAATATCCACTAAAAATGGGATATTAGTATAATATGATTAAGGTGCTTAATTTCTTTTCCTTTAATTCATGGATAAAGAAGAGGATTGCAAAGGGGAAGAGGATGGATTCGTGTCCAAGGAGTTGAGGGGGAAATGTGGCATTAATTAAAGAAAATAAAGGAATTAATTACTACTTTCTCTCTCATTGAATTTCCTTATACATATCCCATTTTCCACCCACATAAGGACTCTTTTTTGGATTTTCTTCCTCTCCTTGCTTTGGCCGAGCACAAGGGAGCTTATGAGCAGGATTAGGACGATCCCCAACCTGTAGGTAAGCTCCATGGTCTTCTTTCACCTTGATTTCATGGTGGAAACCGAAAATCAATGCTTGATTTCTTCTTTTCTTCATTCGATCTTCAACTCTAGCCATTTCTTTGCACTCAAAAGCTTGAGGACGAGACTTAGGAGGTTGTGAAAGCTTCTTACCACATTAAAGGTGTGGATTTTGGAGATTTTAAGCTTCTTTGAAGGTGGTTTATATAACTTAAACCCTTAAATGTTGTTATTGCATTCAATTCTTCATTATTTGTTGATCATTTTGTTCTACTTGAAATACCTTTGATCCATTGATGCAATTACCATGAGAACGGCATTAGATTTTGAAGGATCGAAGCTTGATGATGATGACATCATCCTAAGCACACACCTTAACAAAGAATTAGTGCAAATGGTTTCAATGACTTGACACCAAATGATCTCAAGATCATTTGAAACCAAACAGTTTCAAAACCGTTTGGGATCAAACGGTCTTAGGACCGTTTGAGGTCAGGTGTTGTTATAAATTGATGATAATCCAATGGTTTTCAACTGAATTAATATCAAAATGGATCAATACTTTAGGTCTTCTTGATTGCAAACCCTAATCGGGTTGAGTGTTGAATCCTTAAGTGATTTGAATCAATTAAAGGGGTGATTGACTCAAACGGTTTCAAAACCATTTGGAGGTCAACCAAATGGTCTCAAAAACATTTGGAGGTATATGGTTGAGCATTATTGGATGGCTGTAGATCTAATGGTTATCAACTGATAAACAATTAATAATTCAACTGATGATCGATTGAATGGAGTAAACCCTAATCAATTTGGTTGAAACAAACCCTAATTGCTCTTTTTGGTTTTCAAGTGGTTTGGACCAAATGGTCTTGAGACCGTTTGAGTCAAAATGGTCTTGAAACCGTTTAGGGTCAAATGGTCTCAAACCGTTTGAGGTCCTTTTGGTTTCAAGATCAAATCATCCAATCGATTTCAATTTTCAAATGGTTTCAACTACTGGTTTGTCCAATTGATCTTAGTGATGAATGGTTCAAACAGTCTCTAATGTTGAATGCCCAAATAGTTTCAAAACCATTTGGAGGGCAATTGACTTCAAACCGTTTGGAGATTCAAAGGTCAAAACCGAATGGAGGTTCAACATATACAAAATTGATTAAATACTTAAAGTGATGAAAGATCAGTTGATCCCATGATTGATAATGATGATTATCAAAGATAAGTACAATGGTTGAATCCCTAGTGTACTTAGATAATTGGTACCCTTAGAGGGGTTAACCTTTGATGCTTATGGAAGCAATAACTTAGCACACTATGTCAATCCTTTATTCAAGTTGAATTGACTCAATCTAATCAAGATTGGAGTAATGAACATCCTAGAGAGGATGAGAGAGAGAAATCCATACATGTATAATAATCATGTAATGGTTAAATCTCAATATTCACAACATGAATTAAATGTGTAATTAGGGTATGATCCTTGATAAATAGATCATGAAACCCTAATTAAGAAGATTGATGAACCCTAATTGAGGGTGATGTCATATGCACCCTAATTTAGGGTGCGGTCATATGAATCCTAATTGAGGGTGATGTCATATGAACCCTAATTGAGGGTGAGGTCATATGAATCTTAATTGAGGGTGATGTCATATGAACCTTAATTGAAGGTGATATCATATGAAACCCTAATTGAGGGTGATGTTATGAGAAACCCTAATTAAGGGTGATGTCATATGAAACTTTAATGTGATGATGTGATGTGAAACCCTAACTAAGGGTGATGTCAAGTGAAACCCTAATTAAAAGTAATGTCAGGTGAACCCTAATGTAATGAAATGTGAAACTTTGATATGAAATCCTAACCCTGATATAGGGTAAAGGTATGTGAAGCCCTGATTTCGGGTTATAGTGTATGAAACCCTAATCTTGGGAAATATGATGATAAATCATAACCCTAATATGGGTAATGAGATGAGTATTCCTAATTGACATGAATTAGGAAATCCTAACTCTAATATTGAAATAGTGTTGTTACTCTTACAGTGCATAATGCTGATATGTGTATGATATGACTGTTATTATATGCACTAATCATGCAGGTATAATGAGATGTTGGACATAGCCAGGTATGAGCTATGATGTTTTATTAATGATTTTTTTTATGGGCCTTGTAATCCATAACATGCTGTGTTGCCTAGTGAGAGGTGAAAAAAGATATTAATGGGCTTTAAGAGCCATCTGAAATGCCAGCCTTGCAAATATTATGTTACTTTGGTCAGATGACCTGAAGGCATTAAGTTACATGATAAGTGGTAACAAGTGTTTTTATGAATTGAGGATTTGAATACCCATATTCCATAATCATGATGATGAGATGTTAAGGGATGCGAATGCCCCTGATGTAACAAGGGATTAAGATCCCAATATTTTATAAAGCTTTGAAAAAGGACTTGATAGAAGTGATACTCATTCTTTGTAGCACTTGTTATAATGATTTATATTTGAAAACATGTTTGATGCTAAAAGAATGTGGTAATGTACTTAATTAATCAAGTGAAATCTTATCATGTAGATCCCTTACCATAGATCCATCATAGTCAGTAGTTTGTTGATGGTGAAACAAGTTTTCCTACGGGAACTATGGAGGGCATACTATTGAGTATGTGGGGGTTATGGGTGTAAATATCCTTATGCCCTAATGGAGCAATTGATGTGAGGTAAACATTAAATCTCACAATCCTTCATTATATATGTCGATATGGATGTATCACTAACCTCCCGAATGCCGGGATGGATGTATCATTAATCTCCCGATGATGTTAATACCGAATCGATGTGAGATAAATATAATATCTCTCGATTGTGAAGAGAGTACAACACGCTACTGTAACTCTAATAGCAAAGTTGCCAGTATACCCTGGAAAGCTATTTAGCAGAGACACAAGATGTCCTACATTTGGTCCTCACACTGACTGAGGAATATGAGATCATGGGAATCTGACTCTTCTATTGACCTATGTATGGTACCGATTTTGATTTCACAATGGTCGGTTGGAGTATGAGCGGTATACCTCATCTACTCAGGGCTTAAGTATGATTGTAAAATGTAATCAGCCGTGTAGCATAAATGCTTAAGGTTGAAATATGAAAATCAATGATTGATGTTACATTGCTTAGTATATTTTAGATGCATAAATGTTATACATGTTCTTCATATTCCTTATTGAATAAGTGACATGTTGCTTTATCAAGAAATAGCTGAAATGACTTGAATAGAGAATAATGCTCTAATCTGTTTAGACATTGATTTATCTGTTGTTGAATACTTATGATTCTCCTACTCAGTTTTATTCCATTAACTGCAATAATAATGTTTCTGGCGGAGAGTTATATCTCTTGTTGGGACAATTTTTCAATTATCTCACCCCCATGGGATCCAAATTTTTAGGTAGATGTAGAAGAAGGAGTAGAAACCCTACAGCGGGTGAAGAACAGCAGCAGCAAAAACAAGCACAACAGTGAATTCTTAGGTGGAGACACAGGCTATCATGTCATATAAATAGAGAGTCCTATGTGTCGTCTCTGTACTCTCAGGTCCAAGGAGACAATAGTTAGTTTAATATTGATCTGAGATTTTAGTGTGATGTCTTGAGATTTTTATACTACCTATGTAAAGTTTAATAGGGAAATGGATGCTTGTAACTCTCGAGAGGGAATGGTACAAGACATGTACTTATGAACCAGGACGTATATGTAATTACTTTGATTCTTTATGAAAGAGTTTTCCAGTACATGGATCTCTTTGTAAAAAGTTTTAATTTTTAGTGATTTTTAGTAATTCCACTGTCAACGGTCGCTTCCACTTACTTAATGACAGTTTGTTCATTCGGTGTCCCACAATTTAGTGGTATCAGAGCTCTAGGTTCGCTGAGTCTACAGAGACATAGGATTAAGTCTTTGAGTCTATTCTAGTGTCTTCCTATAATTTGATAGTGTCTTCTTCTCATATAGGAGGATAAGAAAAACTTGAAGATGTCTGGATCACACGAGGAACATGCTACTGAGAGCAGTGTTGTTGCACTAGGAGGAGGTGCAAGGGACCAGACTAAGGGGGAACCTATACCTGAACATCCCCGGTATGACCCAGCCATGATGGAGAACCCAGCCTTCCATGATCTATTTGGGCAGTTCATGGCAACTATGATGCATATGGCGGATAGGATGCCACCACCGGCACCTAGGGCACTAGCCCACAATGAAGGACAAGGAGCCGGTAAGACGTTTGAACGACTTCATCTTGTTCTTCTTATTATGCATGTGATCAAGTTCCTTCCTCTTCCTGATTTTCACTTACTTATTATTTTTATATATTTTTTTCTTCTTTTCTTCAGCACTTATTTTTCTTAATGACTAAGATGAAATTTGCACATCTTTGTCTTGGGCTTATTCTCACAATTACTATCTCTTTTCCCTTATTTTATTATTTCATTTCAGAAAGTACGGTACAAGTTTCTTATTTTCAAAAGAAGCAAAGCACATCATGTATAAAATGATTAAGATCATGCAAAATGCAACTAAAATGACATTGACATGCATTCTAAAATTTGTGCATGCCTGATTATAATGCAACACTTTTTCATTTATTTTTTTTTCAAAGCAACAAATGTACACACTAACTACAATGCAATCCTATCTACATGATATGCAATCAAGAGATGACAAACTGTATAGTGCTCCCAATTCTTATGGTGGAGTGTAGATGAGATGAAGTGGATAGATCACAAGATTAATTGACAGAACCATTCACAAAATATGTTGGAACAGCTGACCCAGCAGATGCGGACATGTGGCTGACCGAGCTGGAGAAGGCCTTCAGAATCCTTAATATCCCAGAAGCTGAGAAGGTTAGACATACATTGTACCTTCTTAAAGGGAGTGTTGGCCACTGGTGGACCATAGAAGAGGGCAAGAGGCCAGGTGTGGAGATCGGATGGGAAGTATTCCGATGAGAATTTGTCAATAGATACTTTCCTAAGACATTTCTCGATGAGAAGATCTCTCAGTTTGAGAGGTTAAGGCAAGGACCAATGAACATTAGCTAATATGAAGCTAAGTTCATGGAGCTTTTGCAGTTCTATCCGCATATGGTTGCTACTGATGAAGAGAGGATTCGGCATTTTGAGAAGGGGTTGAATGCTGATTTGACCACTCCTGTGTCTGCCTTAGAGAACAGGGAGAGGTTTGCTACTTTTGAGGAGTCTGTCAGACGGATAGAGAGGTCTGTGACTGAGAAGCGACAGTCTAAGAGTAAGAATGTGTATACTCAATTTCAAGGAAAAGGGTCCAAAAGTTTCAAGAAACCGAGTTTTTCTGCACCAATAGCACCACCAAGGTTCAATACCCATACGCAATGGACATTAAATAGGGGTAGAGGCCGTAGTTTACCACCAGAAGGAGCCCACAGCTCAACGTCAATATCGGTGATAGGGCCACCCAGGCCACAGTCAGGGAATAGAGGATGTTATATATGTGGAAAGATGGGGCATTTGATGAAAGATTGTCAAGCCAGGGAAGCAAGTGTGACTCAACCTCAGAGGCAGAGTCAGTAAGGCTCTCAGAGGTGACAGTTTCCAAGTGGCGCTAGAGGACATGGACAAGCGTCCTAAGCTGGATCGTCGGCACCTAACAATCAAGCACCATGTCAACAACAAGAAACGGCTAGATTTTATGCAATGAATCAGCCTGATGCAGTAGTTAACCCAAGGGTTGTGACAGGTCAGATGGAACTGTTTTATTCTGATATGTCTACATCCTACTTCGTATCTATTTTAATTGATCTGGGTGCTACACATTCCTTTATCACTAGAAGGGTGATCTTTGACTGCAACATGACTATCAGTCATAGAGTGGATAGTCTATTGTTAGAAACCCCTTTGATGGGATCTACAGTGTTGCGGGAGGTGTGTTCTCCCTGCACTCTTTTCTTTTCTGAACATCGCATTCAGGTTGATCTTGTACCACTTGAGATGCATGGGTTTGATATAATTCTTGGGATGGACACCCTAGAAAAGTACAAGGTTGTCTTGGATTGTGATTCCAAGCAGGCTGTGTTCACAGATGATAGTGACACATGGATCTTTCAGGGAGATAGAAAGATTCTTCCAACATGTCTTGTGTCAGCTATGGTATATGAGAAGCTAATGAGGCAAGGATGCTTTGCATTCTTGGCACATGTAGTAAATACCACAATGGAGAATTCTAATCTTTCTGAAGTTTTGATAGTTAGGGAGTTTGAAGATGTATTTCATGAGGAACTTCCAGGTGTACCTCTGCCCCGAGAGATTGATTTTGAAATTAATCTAATCTCAGGCACGCAACCTATAACACAAACACCATATAGGATGGAACCTGCTGAGATGGCAGAGCTTAAGAAACAGTTGCAAGAGTTTCTTGCAAAGGGTTTTATTCGATCGAGTACTTCACCATGGGGTGCTCCATTTCTCTTTGTTAAGAAGAAGGATGGATCGATGCAGTTATGCATTGATTATAGGTAGTTAATAAAGTAACCATAAAGAACAAGTATCCTTTGCCAAGGATCGATGACCTGTTTGATCAGTTGTGTGGTGCAACTATCTTTTCTAAGATAGATCTGAGGTTGGGATATCATCAGTTGCGTATCAAGGAGGGTGACATACCTAAGTCTGCCTTTAGGACAAGGTATGGTCACTATGAGTTCATAGTTATGTCGTTTGGACTAACTAATGCACCAGCTGCATTCATGGAACTCATGAATATAATCTTTTGACCTTTTCTTGATCAGTTCATAGTAGTCTTCATAGATGACATCTTGGTATACAGTAGAGATGCTCAACAGCATGAGAAGCACCTCTGTCAGGCTTTAACTTTGCTAAGGGAGCATAAGTTGTATGCTAAGTTTAGCAAATGTGAGTTCTGTTTACCAGACGTTTCTTTCTTAGGACACATAATATCTGCTTCAGGTATCCTTGTTGATCCTAAGAAGGTAGAATTTGTCCTACAATGGGAATAGCCAAAGACACCAACAGAGATACGCAGTTTCTTAGGGCTGGAAGGATATTATATAAGGATCATTAAGAACTTCAGTTCTATAGCTTTACCCCTAACCAAGTTGACCAGGAAGGAGGTTTCTTTTATCTGGAATGACAAGTGTCAACATTCTTTATAGTTGTTGAAAGAAAGGTTGACAAGTGCACCTGTAATGGTGTTACCTGAGCAAGGGTAGGGGTACATAGTTTTCTATGATGCATCTAAGAATGGTCTAGGATGTGTGTTGATGCAGGATAATCAAGTGATTTGTTTTGCCTCTCGAAAGCTTAAGAAACATGAGGAGAATTATCCAACACATGATCTAGAGTTAGCTGTTGTGGTCCATGCTTTGAAAATATGGAGACATTATCTCTATGGAGAGACATTCCAGATTTTTATAGACCATAAGAATCTAAAATATATCTTCTCACAACATGAGTTGAACATGAGACAATGCCGCTGGATGGAGTTAATCAAGGACTACAATTGTACAATTGATTATCATCCAGGGAAGGCTAATGTAGTGGTTGATGCACTAAGTAGAAAGTCATCATCACCAACCTTAGATAAAGCACATATGAACTCCTTAGTGTGCTATAAGAGGGATATGCTTATCTCCTTGAGGAAAAACAATGTACAACTTAAAGTATCATTGTTAGCTGGGTTGTTAGCTGAGATGCTCATAAAACCTACTCTGAGACAGCAGATTAAAGAAGCACAAAAAATGATAATGTGGTTCGGCAGATCAGATCAGAGTATGGTAGTGAAAAGCGGGATGACTTTCATGAGTCAGAGGATATGGTAGTTTGTTACCATGGTAGGATGGTGGTACCTGATGCCAATGACTTAAGGAAGTTGGTTTTGGAGGAAGCTCATTCTTCGATGTATGCAATGCATCCAGGGAGCACCAAATGTATTATAACTTAAAGGATATGTATTGGTGGCCAGGATTGAAGAAGGATGTAGCTAAGTTTGTTATGCGGTGTCCGGTGTGTCAGCAGGTTAAAGCTGAACATCAAAAGCCTGTAGGAACAATACAACCATTGCATATACCGCAGTGGAAATGGGATCATGTAACCATGGACTTTGTGGTTGGTTTGCATAGAACGACCAAAGGTCATGATTCCATATGGGTGATAGTTGATAGGTTGACTAAGATATCACATTTCCTTCCTATCAAAACAACCTACACTGCTAAGAAGCTTGCACAGATTTATGTAGATGTGATAGTGTGGTTGCACGGGGTTCCAGCTTCTATTATTTCTGATAGAGGTCTCCAATTCACGAGTCATTTTTGGGAATGACTACACAAAGCTTTGGGTATGCAGTTAAGGTTTAGTACATCCTTTCACCCACAAACAGATGGACAATCTGAGAGGACCATACAAACCTTGGAGGACTTGCTTAGGGCATGTGTCCTTCAGTTTGTAGGAAGTTGGGATCTACACCTAGGCTTGATAGAATTTTCTTACAATAATAGCTATTAGCACAATATTGATATGGCACCATATGAAGCATTATATGGTAGACGTTGTAGATCTCCTTTATGTTGGTATGAAATAGGAGAAAATCAACTTTTAGGTCCTGAGCTTGTGCAGCAGACAACTGAGAAGATTAAGGTAATACAACAACAGTTAAAGACTGCACAGGATAGATAGAAATCATACGCTGGCAAATGATGAAGACCTTTAGAATTCCAAGTTGGAGACAAAGTATATCTCAAGGTCTCACCTTGGAAAGGTGTTCTTAGGTTTGGAAGGAAGGGAAAGTTAGCTCCTAGATTTATGGGGCCTTATCCAATCATTGAACATATTGGAAAGGTAGCCTATAAATTGGAATTGCCACCTGAGTTGCATAAGTTGCATCCAGTATTCCATATCTCTATGCTAAGAAAGTGTCACCCTGACACAGAGTTAGTTCTACAACCTATGGATGTATAATTAAACAATGATATATCATATGTTGAAGGACATGTGATGATCCTTGATAAAAGAATTAAGAAACTAAAAAAGAAAGACATATGTCTTGTAAAAGTTCTCTGGCATCACCATGGCATTGAAGAAGCTATGTGGGAACTAGGGGAAGAGATGAGGAGGAAGTACCCTTCTCTTTTCTCTTAATGTTTTTTCATTGATGATTTCGGGGACGAAATCCCTATTAGGGGTGGATAATTTGTAACATCCCTGACCTGGGTTATGCTTTAACCCTAGATGTTTTGCTTAATATAGTAAATTATATGCTTGCTCTTATTTCTTGAAAAGTAATTAAGGCTCCAAAGGAACTTATGTTTCAATTTTGCTTAAAATTGAATTCCAGAGGAACTTATGTTTCAATTTTATCATGAATAATGTTGAAACAATGTTTTGTCAGTTTTGGACTAAAGTGCAAATTACCCAATTGAGGGGTCAAATTGAAAATTATACATGATAAAATGTTCCTCAGATGTTTAAGTATCATAGGAATGAGTATGATGTAGTTGTATGGCTTCCACAAGCTTGAGCACCAAGATAGAGCTTGCTGAGCAACCTTTGTGCATTAAAACCTAGTTTTGGTGTAATGTGCAATTTACCCAAAAACTAGGGTTAAATATGCAAAATACCACTTCACGAGGGTCCCTCATGATTCTTGGCAACATGTAGAGAAAATAAAATGATAGGGGCGCCTCATTTGAATAACTTTGGAGGAGAGAGAATCTTGATATTAAAATAATCATGATTTAAGCATAATTGGAAACATAATTCAATTTAAAGCCAAAAATAAATATATTAATTGAAGAGCCCTTCAACCAAAAGGTGAGGGATGATTTTTCAAAAGGTTGGACGAGCTTGTGCCTTGCAAAGGCACGAAAATATCTTAAGTGAGTGGAGAGCCCACTCACATTAAGTTAATGAAAAGTAATATCCACTAAAAATGGGATATTAGTATAATATGATTAAGGTGCTTAATTTCTTTTCCTTTAATTCATTGATAAAGAAGATGACTGCAAAGGGGAAGAGGATGGATTCGTTTCCAAGGAGTTGAGGGGGAAATGTGACATTAATTTAAGAAAATAAATGAATTAATTACTACTTTCTCTCTCATTGAATTTCCTTATACATATCCCATTTTCCACCCACATAAGGACTCTTTTTCAGATTTTCTTCCTCTCCTTGCTTTGTCCGACCACAAGGAAGCTTAGGGGAAGGCGGAGGATGATCCCCAACTTATAGGTAAGCTCCATGGTCTTTTTTCACCTTGATTTCATGGTGGAAACCGAAAATCAATGCTTGATTTCTTCTTTTCTTCATTCGATCTTCAACTCTAGCCATTTCTTTGCACTCAAAAGCTTGAGGACGAGCCTTGGGAGGTTGTGAAAGCTTATTCCACCATTAAAGGCATGTAGTTTTGAGCTTTGAAGCTTCTTTGATGGCGGGTTATATAACTTAAACCCTTAAATGTTTTTATTGCATTCAATTCTCCATTATTTGTTGATCATTTTATTCTACTTGAAATTCCTTTGATCCATTGATGCAATTACCATGACAACGGCAGTAGATTTTGAAGGATCGAAGCTTGATGATGATGACATCATCCTAAGCACACAACTTAACAAAGAATCAGTGCAAACAGTTTCAATGACTTGAGACCAAACAATCTCAAGATCGTTTGAGACCAAATTAAAAGTAAGGGTGATGTTATGAGAAACCCTAATTAAGGGTGATGTCATATGAAACTTTAATGTGATGATGTGATGTGAAACCCTAACTAAGGGTGATGTCAAGTGAAACCCTAATTAAAAGTAATGTCAGGTGAACCCTAATGTTATGACATGCGAAACTTTGATATGAAATCCTAACCCTGATATAGGGTAAAGGTATGTGAAGCCCTTATCTCGGGTTATAGTGTATGAAACCCTAATCTTGGGCAATATGATGATAAATCATAACCCTAATCTGGGTAATGATATGAGTATTCCTAGTTGACATGAATTAGGAAATCCTAACTCTAATATGGAAATAGTGATGTTACTCTTACAGTGCATAGTGCTGATATGTGAATGATATGACTGTTATTATATGCACTAATCATGCAGGTATCATGAGATGTTGGACATAGCTAGGTATGAGCTATGATGTTTTAAACATGAAATTGTTTATGGTCCTTGTAAGCCATAACATGCTGTGTTGCCTAGTGAAAGGTGACAAAAGATATTAATGGGCTTTAAGAGCCATCTGAAATGCCTGCCTTGCAAATATTATGTTTCTTTGGTCAGATGACCTGAAGGCATTAAGTTACCTGATAAGTGGTAACAAGTGTTTTGATGAATTGAGGATTTGAATACCCATATTCCATAATCATGATGATGAGATGTTAAGGGATGAAAATGCCCCTGATGTAATAAGGGATTGAGATCCCAATATTTTATAAAGCTTTGAAAAAGGACTTGTTAGAAGTAATACTCATTCTTTGTAGCACTTGTTATAATGATTTATATTTGAAAACATGTTTGATTCTAAAAGAATGTGGTAATGTACTTAATTAATCAAGTGAAATCTTATCATGTAGAGCTCTGACCATAGATCCATCATCGTTAGTAGTTTGGTGATGGTGAAATAGGTTTTCCTATGGGAACTCCTAGAGGGCATACTATTGAGTATGTGGGGGTTATGGGCACGAATATCCTTATGCCCTAATGGAGGAATTGATGTGAGGTAAACATTAAATCTCTCAATCCTTCATTATATATGCCAGGATGGATGTATCACTAATCTCCTGAATGCCAGGATGGATGTATCATTAATCTCTCTATGATATTAATACGGATCGATGTGAGATAAATATAATATCTCTCGATTGTGAAGATAGTACAACACTCTGCTGTAACTCTAATAGAGAAGTTGCCAGTATACCCTGGAAAGCTATTTAGCAGAGACACAAGATGTCCTGCATTTGGCCCTCACACTGACTGAGGAAGATGAGGTCATGGGAATCCTGCTCTTCTATTGACCTATGTATGGTTTTGATTTCGATTTCGCAATGGTCGGTTGGAGTATGAGTGGTATACCTCATCTACTCAGGGCTTAAGTATGATTGTAAAATGTAATCAGCCGTGTAGCATAAATGCTTAAGGTTGAAATACGAAAATCAATGATTGATGTTACATTTCTTAGTATATTTTAGATGCATAAATGTTATACATGTTCTTCATTTTCCTTATTGAATAAGTGACATGTTTCTTTGTCAAGTTATAGCTGAAATGACTTGAATAGAGAATAACGCTCTAATCTGTTTATACATTGATTTATCTACTTTTGAATACTTATGATTCTTCTGCTCAGTTTTATTCCATTAACTGCAATAATAATGTTTCTGGAGGAGTGTTATATCTCTCACTGGGACAATTTTCAATTGTCTCACCCCCGTGGGATCCAACTTTTTAGGTAGACGCAGAAGAAGGAGCAGAAACCCTACAGCGGGTGAAGAACAACAGCAGCAACAACAAGCACAACAGTGAATTCTCAGGTGGAGACACTGGTTGTCATGTCCTGTAAATAGAGAGTCCTATGTGTCATCTCTGTACTCTCAGGTCTTAGGAGTCAGTAGTTAGTTTAATATTGATCTGAGATTTTGGTGTGATGCCTCGAGATTTTTATACTGCCTATGTAAAGTTTAACAGGGCAACTGATGCTTGTAACTCTCGAGAGGGAATGGTACAAGACATGTACTTATGAACCAGGACGTATATGTAATTACTTTGGTTCTTTATGAAAGAGTTTTCTAGTACATGGATCTCTTTATAAAAAGTTTTAATTTTTAGTGATTTTTAGTAATTCCACTATCAACGATCGCTTCCGCTTAGTTACTGACGGTTTGTTTGTTCGGTGTCCCACAATTATTGTGCTTGACAGTAAGTTGTTGTAGATCATGCATTCATAGCAAAGAGCATCAAGGTGTTTGGTGGTAAAGATCTTATTAACCTCTTTCAAAAGTACATTTCTAGGGATTAACAAAAGACTAAACAGATATGAATTTGTAGGCACAAGCTCCTTGTAACAATTTATTGCTTGAGTAGAGATGAAAGAGGTACCATCGTATGCAATGGCCCTAAAGGTAGCGGAAACTATTGTTGGACCGATTTGTTTACTTAGGTTGGAGGTCATGGAGAACAAACTAGATGAAGATGTCACCAAAGAGGAAGGAAAATGCAAGCAACATACTGCCCAAATGCTAGGTAAGGGTTAGGGAAGGTAAAATGGGTCAGGGAAGGGCTAGGAAAGGGTTTCGGTAGACCTAGGGTTCAAGGACGAATAAGAATAGAGACTAGTCGGTCGAGTTTACTCTATTGGAGAGGGAGAAAAAATTCCAAAAATACTTATATATTTCCACAAAATAGTGTTGTCGACCAAGTTTGAGATTTGGGAAAATCGGTCGAGAGTGTTGTCAGTTCAATCCTTGGGCATTTTTTCAGTCGATTTCCCCAGAGCAAAATCTATCAAAAAGAAAGTATGTCAACAAGATTTGAAATGTAATCGTAGACTCCTCGAGTTATTTATAAATGAATTTCTCTAGATTAATATACAATTTAAACATATTACGAAACTTTCCACTCATCATTCGCTACTATTTTGTGATAAAACAAGCATTTGCAATTTAAAGAAAAATCATTAAAAATAAAACAATGAAACTTGGCATTTGTAGCACAAACAAGTATAAGATGAAAATTTTATGAGAAAAGGCATATAAATAAGAGAACTTCTAGCTAGAAGACATACCATTATCATCGAGAGTAGTTATAAGCAATTTTGATATTATGAAATTAAACTATTTTCTAGCTAGAGGATTAATGAAAATGTCCACAAGTTGATTTTTTGTATCCACATGAGTAATATAAATATATTTCTTAGAAGTGTGGTCACAAACGAAATGATGAAGGACCTCTATATGTTTATCTCTACTATGCAATATCTAATTGTAAGATATGTTGATTACACTAGTATTATTAAAATAGATAGGAGAAACATCATAGAAAAAATTAAAATCTTGGAGAATTTTCTTCATCCATAGGACTTGGGCACAACAACTCA
Organism: Alisma plantago-aquatica; assembly: GCA_963693085.1. Classification (NCBI taxonomy): domain Eukaryota; kingdom Viridiplantae; phylum Streptophyta; class Magnoliopsida; order Alismatales; family Alismataceae; genus Alisma; species Alisma plantago-aquatica. The sequence goes on along the minus strand of OY856411.1, from coordinate 1,086,845,971 downwards.
TAGTTGCAATGTACTCATCCTTGGTAGTTAAAAGAGTCATTGTGCTTTGTTTCTTAGAAAATCAAGAAACTAAGAATGGTTCTAGGAGGAATAAAGTGCCACTTGTGCACTTTCTATCAATTAATCATTAGAATAATCCATATCACTATAAGTTGTAAGAGTAAAGTCCCTTGAGTTGGGATATCATAGTCCAAAAATTTGGGTTTTGTCTAGGTCCCTTAGATTCCTCTTGATAGTTGTAAGATGGGATTTTCTAGGGCTTGATTGAAATCTAGAATACAAGCCAACACTAAACATGATATGTGGTCTAGAGGTAGTTAAGTATAGTAAGATACCAATCATACCTCTATAGATTTTGGCAGTGTTGGACATGGGAGTATCGATTGGCTTGGTGTTCTCCAACCGAAAGTGCTTCAAGAGTTCACTTGTGTACTTGCCTTGGTTGATGAAGTTTTTATCCTTCATTTTCTTGATTTGGAAGCCAAGGAAGAATGTGAGCCCCCCATCATACTCATCTCAAATTAACTCTGCATAAGAGAATTAAACTCCTTGTAAAGATCCAGATCAGTATTGCCAAAAATGATATCATCAATATATATATTTCAATAATAAAAAAATTACTAGAGATGTGTTTAAGAAAGAGTGTAGAATCAACTTTTCTCGTGACATAGCCGTTGTCACACAAAAAGTTTTTTTTTTAATTTCTAATACCAAGTTATAGGAGGTTTTTTGAGACCATAAAGAGATTTTTGTAACAAATAAACATGGTTAGGAAGCTTGTCATGTTCAAAGTTGGGAGGTTGAGCCACATAGACTTCCTCCTCTATTCTACCATTCAAAAAAACACTTTTAACATCCATTTCATATAGAAAGAATATGACTGGAAAAGGAAATTAGAATTCTAATAGATTCAAGTCTAGAAACATATGCATAAGTTTCATCGAAGTCTATACCTTCCCAATGATTATAGCCTTGAGAAACTAACCTAGCTTATTTATTACCACTTTTCCGCTTTTGTCTAGCTTGTTGCTGTAGAACCACTTGGTGTTAATGATATTTATATCACTTGGTCTTGGCACTAAGGTCCACACTTTGTTCTTCTCAAACTGCTCTAGTCTTTCATTTCTAGGATTCATTCATCATCTTTAAGTGTTTCTTTGACATTCTTTGACTCCAATTGTGTGATGAAGACATTGTCTGCTTGTTCCTTATTGAATGCATCATGTGTCTTCACCCTTTCAAAAGAGTTTCCTATGATGATCTCATTAGTATAATCTTTAGCAAACTAGGGAGTAGGATACTTCTTTTCTTTTTATTTTGATACTTCATCTACTACCACCTCTTTTCCTTTGTCATTGATGCTGACTTCTTTCAATCTAGAAATCACCTCATCTACAACATCATCATTCACAATATTCTTGGAAATAGAGGGGCTAGTCTCAATAAACTTAACATTGATACATTATTCAACTTTAGATAATTCAATATTAAATACTCTAAAAGATATACTAGTAGTGTGATATCTAAGAAAGAAAGCCTTATAGAAGGCTTTCTACCATGCCATAACTCATAGTCCTTAAGCATTGAATGAATGAAAAATGGGTTTTGCACAAACCATGTGGTACTAACAGCTTCATCCCATAACTTCTTGGGAGTAGCATAATCCAAAAGCATTGTTCTAGCCATTTTTTACAAAGACCTATTCTTCCTCTCTATGACTCCATGTTGTTGAGGCATATGAGGGGAATAAGAATTGTGTGTATAACATGCTTCATCACAAAAACTTTCAAATAAGTCATTTTCAAACTCTCCACCATGGTTAGTATGGATAGACACAATGCACAAAGAAGCTTCTTTTTCAATTCATTTGCAAAAAGCTGAAAAGACATCAAGTGTGTCACTTTTTGTAACAAAAAAGAAAGTATAAGTGAAATGAGAGAAATTATCGACAATCACAAGACAATACATACTACCATGAAGTGATTGAGTTCCCATTGGTCCAAAAAGAACAATGTGAAGAATTCCAAGAATCCTCTTGGTACTAAGGACTCCTTTGTATTTAAAGGAGGATTTGGTTTCCTTTCCTTGGATACAAGATTGGCATTCATCATCCTTTTCAAAGTAGAAATTAGGAAGTCCTTTGACCAAGTCCTTTTTGTTGAACTTCTTCAATTGATGCATATTTACATGACCAAGCCTAAAGTTCCACAAAGATACAACATTTTTATCAATAACGTGAATTTACCAAGAATAGGCTTAAGATATCAAGAATAATAATATAGTGATTTTCACTTCTAGTTCCCTTATATATGAAATTGTAGGAGATGGAGTCTAGAAACTAGTATTTGTGTGAAGTAAATAGAACATGATATCCATTATCACATAGTTGGATAACACTAATTAAATTGTAATGTTGGCCATCCAAAAGAAGTACATTGTTTTTGCATAGTGAATCACCTACATCACCCTCACATGTCACTTTACCTTTCTTGTTATCCCCAAATGTCAGCAAACCTCATTTCTTCTAAGTAAGACTCTTGAAGTGGTCTCTATCATCCTTCATGTCCTTTGAGCATCCACTATCAACAATCCATTTGCCCTTTTCCTACATAGAAAGGAGATGTCGGCGCCCAATTCAAACTTTGGGATCTAGAGTTATCTTGGGGACCAATTTCATGTTTGGTTTGGTCCCCTTCTCTTTGTAAGGATAAAAAGTAAAATAATGATCATCACACTCACAATGAGCACAAACCATAGATGACTAAGAGTTGGAAGTCTCTCTGTTGTATATTGGAGGCTTCTTTCTCTTTTCTTACCTTTTCCCTTTCTCTTAGGGACTTCCTCATATTCCAAACCACTTCTACTCACTTGTTTGGTAGAGTGTCCTAGGACAACATTTAGGGACTTTTCCCTTTTAGGAACATTCACAAAGTCTCGCTAAGTCTATGATTATCATCACTAAAAGTAATGATCGTATAAGAAATAATAGCAAGATCATCTTGAAAATGTAAAAGATCAGCCTCTAAATAGAGGGATTTAGTCAAATAAGAGTCATTTTCAAGATTTAAACTAGCAACTTAATTACTACGCAAGGTAGGTCTAGATTCAGAATCATTAAATCCAACAAGAAGTCTAGCATTTTTAGTTCTAAGTAGAGTAAGCTAATCAAGATAGATTCTATTTTCATCCTTGATATCCTCACATAGATGTCTAAGATCATTAAACATGGAAATAAGTTTATCATTTTCATTTCTAATCAAATCAAGTTCATTAAGGAACATTTGGTTTTCATCTTTGAGAGTATTGATGTTCTTAAGATAAATACCATTTTCTACCTAAACTCCATTTTATTGCAATTCAAGTTCAAGAATTTTTCCTTACAAGGAATCTATGCTATCAAGAAGAACTTTTTCATTTTGCTCAAGAAATTCAATTTTAGCATATAGATCATCAATGATTTTTCCTAATCTTTTCTTCTTAGATTTGAATTAAGAGTAAAAAGAATGGGAAACATTAACCATATCAATGAGAGAATCTTGAGATAGGTCATTCAATCATACCTCACTAACCTCACATACATATTCACTAGTTGAGTCCATGAGAGAAAGATGACCCTCTCCTTCATTAGAGTTGGAATCACTTTAAGAAGACTCCTCCCAAGTGGCATGGGCAACATCTTTGCCTCTTCTTTCTGTTTTCTTCCTCTTCTTGAACTTTCTCTCCTTGTTGTAGTCCTCCTTGTTCTTAGAGATTCTCTTGTGGTGGGACTTCTTTGCCTTGTGAGAATTCTCATTCTTGTAGTGTCTCTTTTGGCCACACTCATAGCATCTTGGAGTAGAGGAGGAGGAGGGCTTTTCCTTGAAGTGTTTCCCCTTTGAGTAGTTGGCTTCATGATCACTAGGGGATTTATCTTCACTAGAGGGAGGACTAGGCCGGAAAGCAAGTTTTTTTTAAGAACAATGGACCCCACTTGAGATTTGAAGGTTGCATTCTTAATCTTCTTAGATTCCTTATCTTCTAGATTGACTTCTTCCTCTTGCTTGTCAAGTCTGACTTCTAAGGCTTATAGATTCCCAATGAGCTCTTTGTTAGCAATGTCACCAAGGCTTGTTGTTACTTCAATGGATGTCACATTGGATTGCCACCTTTTAGGAAGAGATCTAAAAATCTTAGAGTTTACCTTGCCTTGGTCCATAGTTTGTCCCAAAGATGCAAGCCCATTCAGAATGATGTTGAGCATATCATACATTTTAGTAATTCTCTATTTCCTTCCCATCTTGAAATGCAAATCATTGAACATGTAGACCTCTGACTTGTTGTCTTGCTTGGTGCCTTATTAGGTAACACAAAGCTTATCCCATATCTCATGGGTTGTATACCAAGCGGAGATCTAGTTGAATTCAGTGGGAGTGATGGTTGAATAGATGATGCTTATTGCTTTGGCTTTGAGCTGAACCTTCTTGGTGGCAACTTCATTCCAAGTAGCCATATCTCCATCCAGTTCCTTGTATGGGGAAGCAATCACTCTTCACATGTTGTAGCTCATCCCTTGAAGGTAGAACTGCATCCTTCTCCTCCAATAGAAAAAATTGGTGTCATCAAATAGGTGGGGACAGATGGAGAATCATCCTTCTATGTTGAGGGACCCCAACAAATTCTCACCCATCTCATCTCATAGGGGCACTTTCTTGGAGAATACATTCTTTGATGCCACTTGTTGGATCAAAGGGCACTAGAAGGGGGGATTAATAGAGCTAAAACACTTAAACCAAAAACTTCAATAGACCTTCAAATTACTTAAAGAGATAAGGTTGCAAATATTGAATTTGAGTGCAAGTAACATACATAGCATGTATGAGAGAGATTGAATAAGAAGAAGAACACAAGGAATGCATAGTGGTTCAAAAATCCAAACTAAGAGAGTGTATGTCCACTACCTAGATGTGTCAATCCCTAGGATTTGCAACCATTTCACACATCTAATATTCCATTATAAGAGATACAATATGACATTCTTTTTCTAGGGTGATGATACCTATCCTTCCTTTTAAGGATCAAATGAGTCAATAACCTTACAAAGGACTTACGTATTCTAGAGGAAGAGTCTTCAACCTCTGCAAGGGCTTACCCACTTTTGCAATGAGCTAGACATCTTCACTAAAGAAATCTCCTCTTGCAACAAGTCTTCTGCTTTGAAGGAATTATCCACTCTTCTCTTAGATCTTGATCCCTCAACTTCACCTTCACCAAGGAGGAGCTTTCACCTTCATAGATTGAGTGAAAGGATTGGGAAGGGGAAGATTGAGAGCTTCACAAGGAGTACAATGAAGCAACTCTTTCACAAGTAACAAATCTCACTCGAATTGATGTTGATCAGTAGTAGGATAGAGAGAGAAAGGGGCTCCTAGTTGATAAATCCACTCAACTAAAACTAGGAGCATAAGAAGTAAACTTTGAATGAACTCCAAGGGCACCAATTTATAGTTGGGGGTGTATAATAGCCACTAGCTACACTTGGGAACACATTCTAGTCATTTGGGATGTTTCTATAGATCTATTATGAGTTTTGCAACACTCCCACAACTAGAAACACCTTTTTTGCACATTCCATACAGTGCAGTCGGTCAAGATTCAAAAAAGGTAACTCGACCGATAACACTATGCGATAAAGAAAAATTGAGTTGTCAGTCGAGTTTATCTTGGATGAAACATGTGGGACACATCTCGGGGAAACGAGATCAATGAATTGAAACTAATGCGGAAGCGTTTCATTAGCAGCGGAATTACTAAAAATCACTAAAAATTTAATTTTTTTTGTAAAGAGATCTACAAACTGTGAAACTCTTTCATTATAGAAACAAGATAAGTTATATACAACTGATCCATCATTACATCTTTGTAAAATCACATCTCGAGGGTTACAAGTATTAACTGCCTTGTTAACTATTCAAGGCAAGATTCAAAATCTCGAGGCATTACGCCAAAATCTCAGATCTACATTAAACATCTACTGACTCCTAGGACCTGAGAGTACAGAGACGACACATAGGACATTTCATCTACAAGACTTGACAGATAGTGTCTCCACCTGAGGATCACTGTTGTCCCTGATGTTGTTGTTGCTGCTGGTGCTCACCCACTGATGGGTTCCTTCATCCTCGGCGTCTACCTAAAAAGTCAAATCCCACAAGGGTGAGACAATTGAATAATTGTCCCAGCGAGAGTTATAACTCTCCTCCAGAAGCATTGTTATTGCAATAATGGAATAACATTGAGCAGTAGAACTTATAAATATTCAACAGCAGGTAGGGCATTGTATAAGCTAAGTAAAACAATATTCTATAAGCAATCATTTCAATTATAATTTGATTGAATGATAATACTTATATCAATAAGGAATATGAAGAACATGTATACTAGTTATTCAACTAGATCACTATAAACAATGTATCATCAATCATTGTTTTTCATAGTTCAACCTAAGCAATTATGCTATACGGTTGATTACATTTTTCAAACATATTTATGCCCTAAGGAGATGAGGTATACCGCTCATACTCCAACCGACCATTACTAAATCGCAATCGGTACCATACATAGGTCATCAGAAGAGCCGGATTTCTATGACCTCATCTTCCTCAGTCAGTGTGAGGAACAACATGCAGGACATCTTGTGTCTCTGCCATAATAGCTTTCCAGGGTATTCTGGAAACTTTGCTATTAGAGTTACAGTAGTGTGTTGTACTCTCTTCACCATTGAGGGATTTCTTTTTTATCTCTCATCGATGCAGCATTAACAACATCATCGGGAGATTAGTTGATACATCATCCCGGCATAAACATATAATGAAGGATTGAGAGATTACATGTACATCTCACATCAATTCCCACATTAGGACGTAAGGATATTCACGTCCATAACCCCCACATACTCAAAAGTATGCTCTCCAGAAGTTCCCTTAGGAAAACCTGTTTCACCATCATTTAACTTCTGACAATGATGGATCTATGGTCGAGGCTCTACATGATATCATTATTCTTGATTATTTAAGTACATTATAGCAATCTTTTAGCATCAAGCATGTTTTCAAACATAAAGTAATAAGACAATTGCTATAAAGAAAGAGTACTAATTGTATCAAGTTCATGTCACATATTGTTAACATTGGGATATCAATCCCTAACCATCTCATCATTATGATTCAGGAATATGGGTGTTCAAACCCTTAACTCATCAAAACACTTGTTACCAAGTAACATATTTCCATCAAGTCATTTAACAGTATGAATATGATTGTAGCAATGCAGGTATCTCTCATGGCTCATACAGCCTATCCATCTCATATGTTACCTCTCACTAGGAAACATAGCATTTCATTACTTTCAAAGCTTATAAGTGCTTTCAATGAATATGGCATCATAACCCTTACCTGGATATGCTCACTTCTTTATAAAAACCTGCATGACTAACACAATTGATAACATGCACATTATATCTGTATCAACAAAATACAAATTATTTCCAAGTCAAGTATAGAACACCACAGCCGTGCTACCTTGCACGATCATGCTACAGAAGGTTACCACAACCGTGTTACATCACCACGGTTGGTTTCTAGGGTTAGGGTTTCCTGTTCAATTCAATTAGGATTATCCAACCCTTTTAGCTTACAAAAGCATAGTGATTCCTTATTTCATAATTCAATCATAGAGTTTCATGCTTAAAACCATAACCCAAAATTAGGGTTTATTGTCCATATCATCACCTTTCCCTAGATTAGGGTTTACTATTCACAATACATCACATTACCCTAGATTAGGGTTTACTATTCACATTATAATGAACTTAGATCATATCATCATCATGTATGAGGATTATTCCCTTAATGCCCTCAATTAGGGTTAAGATTCATTAACCATCATAATTAGGGTTTTCATGATCTCACTATGAAGGATCATACCCTAATTAGATGTATTCATGCATATTGGAAGTTCATTACTTGATTATCATTCATATAAGAAGTCTTCTCTCTCCTCTGAAAAACACTAGAGGGGGGTGAATAGAGTTTTTAAATAATTTTAACAAGTTATTGAACTCAAACAACCACAGATGAAATTGGAAGAAGGAGACATGTGTTTAGAGTGGTTCCAACTTTAGCAAATACTAAAGTTGTCAGTCCACTACCCGGTTGCTTACCCAACCGGGATTTTGAAAGTATTTATTTTATTACCTTCTCAAGGATTTATACAAAATACAATACTTTCCTTTACACCCTTTGAACAGCCTTCACTTGAAGTAGGTGCACCAACTTTGAGGTAGCCTTCTTGAAGTAACTCCAAGCTCCCCCTTGAAGTAGCCTTCCTCTCTACAAGTAACCTCCCATTGCACCAACCTTCTGAAGTAGCTCAAAGTCACCTTCTTCACCAAGAAGAACTCCACCCTCTCCAATCCGCAGCCTCCAACCTAGGAGTAGCAAGGAGAGTACAAACAGTAATAGAGAACAAGAAAGGAAAAAGGAAATTACAACTTATCCTTTATAGCCCAAGGCTTGATTTGCCTATATCAAGCGTATAGATCTCCTAACCAAGTGTATGAACTTGTGATTGCAGTGGGTAGGAGATACTAGCCTATAGGACACGAATTTTGAGCTAAAGAAGGAAATGGCCAATTGTCACAATGCTCAAATTTCTCACAAACAGATTGCTCAAAGTATGCTCAAGGATTTCTCAAGTGTAACAAGTGTATTTTAGTGTCCTATGGCTTGTCCTATTTATAGGAATGGCCTAAGGATGCTTAAAGACGTTCTAGACAACTTCTAGGGGTTTCTAAGTGCTTAACTAGCCGTTAGGTACAAGTTTGTTGCTTTAACAACGGCTAATTAATTAATTCTGCAGTTGCTGTCAGAGACCATCTCGGTCGAGGAATGGTCGACCGAGACACCTACTCGGTCGAACTTTTGTCGACCGACAGGCTCTCTGGAACAAGTGATTTGCAACGTCTATCTCCAACTGCCAACTACCTTGTCAGTTGTGTCTAACGGCTACTTTGGATCTTTCTCGGTCGAGAAGATTGTCGACCGAGAGTGTCTCGGTCGAGGAGTTTGTCGACCGAGATTGATCCTGTTTCAATTTAGGCACTAACTATATGTATGAGTGTGCATATGTGATCCTATTTGAAGGGAATGACTTATCTAAATGTTGTGTTTAGCTAGGGAGAATCTAACGCTTGATTTACATGCAATATAAGTACTTGTACATTATATATTTGTACAAGTTTTTACAAAGCGATTACATTGCATGAAAACATAAACATGTAAGCATATGGATTTCCCTAGTTGCTTTGTCATCCACCTTAATCCTGCACACTCAAGTAGCTCGTTAGATCAATAAGAATGAAATGTTTGTCATAATCAAAACAAAGGGATTTATAGATGTCCATTTAGCCAACAATCTCCCCCTTTTTGAAGATGACAAACATTTCCAAAATATAAATGAAAGAAATATAAAACATATGAGTTTCATACCTGAAGATTACCTTTTGTAGCCATTCTTGTTTTGCAAGTAAGTGCTTGGCCTTTTTCATTATGAAACTCAGTTATTATAGTTTTGATCTTTATTTTATTTTGATATTTTCTTCTCCCCCTTTGTCATTTCAAAAAGATATCCATGTTGAATATTTGATATTACTTCTCCCCCTTAATTTTATACTTTGTTCTCCTTTAGATAGATATCCCAAGGTATAAGTGCTTTGCAATAGATGTCAATTTAGCCATAACTTTAACTTTTAGGTATTTGCAAAGATTTTCATCCTTTTTGATTTATTTGTATTTATTACTCCCCTTATTTTGTATGCTCTACAATAGTCTTATAAACCAAATTCAAATGATGCCAAAAAAAAATTATCCATTATGAAAATAACCAATTTCATTACAAGCATGAAAAGATAGCCAAATCATGTAAAGATAACCCATTTATTACAATTTTGCAAAGATTCCATTACAACTAATACAACTCCAAATCTCACTGGAAAGACTTAAGAATTACATCAATGTCAGGGTCTTTCCCAAGAAAAGGCTCAGCTCCATAGTACTGGACCAAAGTTTGCCACTCCAGAGCACCTGTCTTGGTTAAGGCATATGCCTCCAAGAAGGTGGGAACACGATCAAATCGGAAATGAGCAGCAATATCTTGTAGTTGCATTGATGAAAACTGAGTATGCGTGAGATCTGTAGATGGTGGAGGTGGAGGTTGATAGTAGTTGTTAGATGGATTATATGGATTGAGCATGCCAGGATTTAAGGAGTAAGGATATTCATCTGGTTGGTTTGGAGAAAGAGTTTGCATTCTTTGGTTTAGATAAGTCATGGCATGATGGTTATAATCTAGTTGTTTACTAAGATGATATTGTGACCCAGCAACATAGGTTAGAGTGTTTTGGATGGGATCATAGGGTAGGCTGGTAGGAGGAGGTGGAGGTGGTATATCTTGGGTAGATGTCTCTCCTTCTACCCTAGCCCTCTTATGACCGAAATCAATTCCCATTTTTTCTACAGTATTCTTACTTATTTTTTGTGGTCTACGCTCCCATGTATATCCCATATCCTCAATTTGGGTCTTAAGAAAATGTTGAGTAATTTGGCATACAAGATCAGCATATGGAGGATTGCCAGAAAACTCAAGCATGTTTTTAAGAATGATGCGGATAAAATTTGTGGGAATACGTTGGATAATGGCATATATTAGACACATACGAAAAATAGGAACTTCAGACTTATTTTCTCTAGGATGTATGTTTGTTGAAACAATAAGGTTTACAATCCTAGCAGCTGGTTTGAGATTGATAGCATAGTATGTGCCCCTATCTTCGTGACAGGTTGTATTTGATTGAAAAATGGTTCTTTTGATGTCACTAAGACTAATGGTATGGTCATCTTGGGAAAATTGATTAAGTGGGTTTCCAGTGGTAAGGTCAAGGGTGTCTTGATATTCATCTATGTCAATATTTAGCATGTCAAGAATATCTCCTTCAGTAAATCGAAAGCTATGCCCATTGACCATAGTATAGAAGAAGATGGTTTCTCTTTCAGAGTGGGAGATGAGGTTAGCATAGAATTCATTCACTACCTTGGTGGAATAGGAAGGGAAAGAAGGGTTGATGAATTCTTTCAACTTTTGCACTTCAAAAAGGTCCTCCAAGTCGACGATGTTGAGGAAGTCCATAACTTCAACTGGTCGTCGTGGGAGAGGAGCTTTGGAGGAGAGCCGTAGATAGCGATCACCAGCATCTCCGTCGACGAAGGCAATGTCGTTGATGATCGTCAATGGTCGAGTAGCTTCCCTTCCTTTCCTGCTGGCGACCTTCTTCTTTCCACGAGCAGAGGATGATTCCATTGTGTTGCTTGAAGGTGGAGAAGAAGAAAGCAAGTCTTGGGGATGCTAAAGATTTGCACAAGAATTCACTAGAGAGAGCCTATGGAAACAAGAATATGAAAGTGTGAAGAAGTGACCCGTTTTTGGTCCCTTTTATAGCAATCCAGTGACCGGGTCGGTCGAAAATTTTTCGACCGAGCGTCCGCAACGGTCATATTCCAGACGCGCCATTCGGCCGTCCAACGCTCGACTTGCAACGGTCGGTCGTTAACGGTAACGGTCGGATTGCAACGGTCATATCCCAACGGCTCTTTCTTGGTCGAGCAATTGTCGACCGACACTGTCTCGGTCGAACAATTGTCGACCGGAAGTGTGTCTGATGTTAGGTCTGTCTAGATTCAGTCGGTCGAGAGAGGTGGGCAGACCGAGAGGTTTTCGGTCGAAGATTCGTCGACCGACAGACTTACTGGGTACGAATTTTTAAGCTGATTTTTAATGCAAATGATAGACCGAATTTGTAGAGCATATATATATTTTCTAAGGGAGTAATATTTTGTTTTATTATTGAAAATATTGGGACAATTTTGTGATCATAAATTGATTTTGCTTTTAATCATAATAAAATGATATTCAAATAGTTATTGTGTCAAACTTATTTTAGGTCGAATTTGACTACGACCATAGCGCCCCTTGGTCAAATTTCATTTTAACCGAGAGGCAGATTTGCAGATTTTTCAAATTGAACATTATGAAGTATAATATCTGCATAAGTTTTGATTAAGTATCAAGTTGAAGCATAATACTGAATATGAAAACATTTGTCCTTTTCTTAAAATATAGGCTTTGTTGTAGTAATATGAATATCAAATTTCACGTTTTTTAGTATCCTCATAAGATTCTTTGCTAAAGGCACACTAAATATCTCAAGTCTTTTAAAGATACTAATTGAGAGATTTTATCTTATGTGTTGCAAGCATAACATGTTACCAATAAAGCATTTGCTTGCCTATATATATATATATATATCATCACGGATCCATGCAGACAATTATCTATCCAAGCTAAACACAGTACCAAATGGTGAAAGCATATCCATGATGTAATAACAGAACAATAACAGTGAATAATCACATGATTTCTATATGGATAGACCAGAAAATAAGGAAATCATGTGAATAATGATAGAAATTTTCTTTTCTTTAAACTAAGCATAATTTCAGTTTAAACTTAAATCATTTACGGAATAAACTAATATTAATTTAAATTTGTAGGGATGATTTCCAAAATAAATATCCAATCATTAATCATGAATAGTTAGCAATTTTTATCAAAGAATTCAACAATTTTGCAACAGACTGGAAATCAGTGACATGCTCGGTCGATAATTTCTCAACCGACAGTATCTCGGTCGACAGTCTCTCGACCGACAATATTTCTGAAACTGTTAATTGCTTCCAAATAAAAACATAACTATGCAAGTTAAATATTTAGATACTTAAATTTATTTGTTATCCCATTATGTTGAGTTGAGATAGACGTAGAATTATGCAACTAAGGTTCTTGGTCATATCTCAACTTAATTGCATTTATTTAGTTTGGAGGTCTTGGAACCCAAACTAACTCGACATCTTTTCTCTTATAAGGACATGAAAAGGAATAATGACCAAGGCGCAAACAATAATGACAGCATATCCAGTCATCCTCATATCTTTTTCTATGGTTGTGTTCAGTGTTGTTCTTGGGTGATGATGTTCCTTTGGGTACATATATAGATTGATGTGTTTGTGACTTTCTCCAACTAGGTTGTTGATAGGATTTTCCTTTAGGCTTGTAACCTAGTCCTCTTCTCCCTATTTGATGATAGGGATTATCTAAGATTTTATCAAGAATGCCATTATTATTCAAACTACTAACTTTTTGTTGTAACTTGGCAATCTCTTCCATTCTCTTCTTGATATCTAGTTTTGCTTGATCTAGATTAGATGACAATAAATTTCTTTCTTTGACAATAGAATCATAATCTAGATGGTTGCATAAAATGGGTTGTTTTTGAAGATCATTCACTTGACTTTGAAAATTATTCTTCTCTAAAGAAAGTAGATTACAATTTGCCTCTATAGATTTTATCTCAATATCATGATCTTCAATGATCTTTTTAAGATCTTCATTTTCAGATGTAATAGCAAGAAGCTTAGCATGTAATTTATCATTTGCTTTATTAGATTTCTTTAATTTCTATTTGCATTCAACATATTTAATATGTGTTTCTTCAAGGCTAGCAACTAGTTCTTCTTTAGATAAATCAAAAAGACTTACCTCTTCTTCTTCTTCCTCGCTAGTTGTAGCAATGAGACAATCTTTGTTCTCATCTTCCTTCTTTGTTCTCCACGGGCATCTAGTTGTTGTGTGGCTTGTTCCTAAGCACCAGTTGCAACATGTTGTAGTTTTGTCCAAAGAGCACCTTTTGTTGTGATTGTAATCACCATTACCCTCCATTCTTCAAGACCTGGTTAGGGTTCCTTGAAGCCTGCTCTGATACCAATTGAAAAACACTAGACGGGGGGTGAATAGAGTTTTTAAATAATTTTAACAATTTATTGAACTCAAACAACCACAATTGAAATTGCAAGAAGGAGACAGGTGTTTAGAGTGGTTCCAACTTTAGCAAATACTAAAGTTGTCAGTCCACTACCCGGTTGCTTACCCAACCGGGATTTTGAAAGTATTTATTTTATTACCTTCTCAAGGATTTATACAAAATACAACACTTTCCTTTACACCCTTTGAACAGCCTTCACTTGAAGTAGGTGCACCAACTTTGAGGTAGCCTTCTTGAAGTAACTCCAAGCTCCCCCTTGAAGTAGCCTTCCTCTCTAGAAGTAACCTCCCGTTGCACCAGCCTTCTGAAGTAGCTCAAAGTCACCTTCTTCACCAAGAAGAACTCCACCCTCTCCAATCCGCAGCCTCTAACCTAGGAGTAGCAAGGAGAGTACAAACAGTAATAGAGAACAAGAAAGGAAAAAGGAAATTACAACTTATCCTTTATAGCCCAAGGCTTGATTTGCCTAGATCAAGCGTATAGATCTCCTAACCAAGTGTATGAACTTGTGATTGCAGTGGGTAGGAGATACTAGCCTATAGGACACGAATTTTGAGCTAAAGAAGGAAATGGCCAATTGTCACAATGCTCAAATTGCTCACAAACAGATTGCTCAAAGTATGCTCAAGGATTTCTCAAGTGTAACAAGTGTATTTTAGTGTCCTATGGATTGTCCTATTTATAGGAATGGCCTAAGGATGCTTAAGGACGTTCTAGACAACTTCAAGGGGTTTCTAAGTGCTTAACTAGCCGTTAGGTACACGTTTGTTGCTTTAACAACGACTAATTAATTAATTCTGCAGTTGCTGTCAGAGACCATCTCGGTCGAGGAATGGTCGACCGAGACACCTACTCGGTCGAACTTTTGTCGACCGACAGGCTCTCTGGAACAAGTGATTTGCAACGTCTATCTCCAACTGCCAACTACCTTGTCAGTTGTGTCTAACGGCTACTTTGGATCTTTCTCGGTCGAGAAGATTGTCGACCGAGAGTGTCTCGGTCGAGGAGTTTGTCGACCGAGATTGATCATGTTTCAATGTTTCAATTTAGGCACTAACTATATGTATGAGTGTGCATATGTGATCCTATTTGAAGGGAATGACTTATCTAAATGTGGTGTTTAGCTAGGGAGAATCTAACGCTTGATTTACATGCAATCTAAGTACTTGTACATTATATATTTGTACAAGTTTTTACAAAGCGATTACATTGCATGAAAACATAAACATGTAAGCATATGGATTTCCCTAGTTGCTTTGTCATCCACCTTAATCCTGCACACTCAAGTAGCTCGTTAGATCAATAAGAATGAAATGTTTGTCATAATCAAAACAAAGGGATTTATAGATGTCCATTTAGCCAACATCCTCTTTCTATCAGATGATATTTGCATCATCCTTGATTAGGCTAAGTCAATTCAACATTGACATCATGGGTTATATCATTACTATTGTAATCATTAGGTTTCACTCATCCAAAGAGTACTAATCACTCTATCCCATCAAGAGTACCTTTATAATGATCACCATTGATTATGTTATGCATTAATCAACTAATTACTTGGTCCCTTAATCACTTTAGGCATCCATGAGGTTCAGGTTAATCAACTACTAAATCATCTTGACCACTAGGGCATCAAATGATCTTGACCTTTTTAGACCTCAAACAGTCTTACACACTAAACCCCCAAACGGTCTTGGACTTCCCTTGAAACCATTTCGTGTTGAAGACCGTTTGGTCTTGTTGACTTTTGAAACCGTTTGGTAAAGTGCACACTCAAGAATGTTTGCCAAAGATGGGGTGAAGATCATTTGGTCAAGTTTGACTTTGAAACCGCATGGACATAATCGATCTTGAAACCGCATGAACACCAAATGGTTTGGGATCGTTTGGTCCCAAACGGTCTTGAGACCATTTGGACCCAAACCATCTCAAAACTGCATGGACGAAAAAGTGTCTCAACCTCTTCAATTGAGTTTGGGTTTCCAATGTTCAACCCCTCAATTGATCATGCACTTGTTAGACATTCATAAATCGAGTTAATTAGGTCAAACCTTATCTGATTTGACACTCAATTGACCCTCAATTGATCATTAATTAGGGCTTGGATCAATTGGAAAAGGGCTTGGAATCGATCACCCTTCAACATGTTTCAACATGAGTCTAATTGATTTGTAACCATTGAACCATCATTCAATTTGGTCATGACCTGATCCCAAATGGTCTTGGGATCATTTGGATGTTCTCCAAATGGTCTTGAGACCGTTTTCTCAAGTCAACATCAAAAATTAACTCACTCAATTAACGTTTTATTCATTGGATTGATCACTAGGCCACAATCAATTACACTTCAACTTGTTACCTTTAGATCTTCAACCACTCAACCATAGTCAACCCTAGACCTCCAAACGGTCTTGGGACCGTTTGACCATTATTTCATCATAAACCAAGTCATTCAACTAAAGTTTGAACCCTAGGTTTGGTCACCAAATCAGCAATCAATTATTCATTAACTTGATATCATTGGGCCCTCAATTGGTCAACCCTACTTAACCCCAAACCTCCAAACGGTCATGGGTGATCAAAAAATGGTCTGGAGACCATTTGGGTGATCCCCAAATGGTTTTCAAACTGTTTGGGCCACTCAACCCAAACTTCAACATAATTCAATTATGGAAATCAACAATTGACCCAATTAGGGTTTAGGTGGTTGATGGGCCTTCAATTGGTGATTCACTTGGAATTAATGGATGATTTTTGGTAGGTAATTAGTCTACATTATTCTCAACAGACCTCCAAATGGTCAATGCCTGGTCAACACATCCAAATGGTCTTGGACCATTTGCTTCTATGTGATCTAGTGAAACCATTTGCATTCAAACGGTTTGAAACCGTTTGCTCCCAAACGGTTTGGGAAACCGTTTGAGCAAGGTTAGAGACCGTTTGCTAAAGAAAATTTTTGGATAAACATTGGTATTAACGTCATCATCTTCTACCTCAAGAACAGGGGCTGTTCTTCATAGAAACACTTGCAAGAACACACAAAAGTGTCTAAAGAAGAAATATAAGAAACGCTTCTAAGAGAGAAAGATGCAAAAGCAAAGCTTAAGGGTTAGAGTTACAAAACCCGCCTCTAGGACTGATCTAGAGCTCCAAGCTTCGTAGATTTAATGGTGGATTGAGCTCCAGTAGGTGTCCAAAGTCCGTTCTTCAAGTTTTGGATGGAGAAGATGGCTAGAAAGAAGAATTGTGTGAAGAAAACTAAAAAGCCAACTTTTTTTATGGTTTCCACCATGAATTCGAGATAGGTGATGATCCATACTTACCAAACCAGCTTGGTCATCCTTCCTCTACTCCAGAGCTCCTCTTGGTCGGCCAAAGCAAGAAGATAAGCAAATGAACTAAGGGAAACAATCCCTTGTTTTGTTGTTAAGGATGATTATATATTTTTGGATATTTTCAAGGCAAAGAAAAAGATTGTTATTTCTTTTATTTCTTAAACATATCCACCAAGGCTTGCATCATCCTTGGCCACGTCTCTTCCTCCTAATAACATGTAAAACTCCTTCCTTATCCAAGGTTAAAAGGAAAAGAAACCAATTACCTTACTAAGTTATATATATATATATATATATATATATATATATATATATATATATATATATATATATATATATATATTAAAGGGCCATTTGCTTAAGTCTTGATTATTTTAATATCAAGATTATCTTTCCTTCTTGATCATTCAAATGAGTTGCCCTCCTCATTCTCTTTTCTCTACTTGATGCCAAGAAACATGAGAGATACTCTAGAGGTATATTTTACATGTTGCACCCTATGTTTTGGGTAAATTGCACTTTACACCAAAACTAGGTTTTAAAGCACAAGGATTGCTCTACAAGCTATATCTTGGTGCTCAAGCTTGGAGAATCCATTCCACCGTATCATATTCATTCTTATGATGTCTCAACATCAGAGGAACATCTTAACATGTGCATTTTGCAAGTTAACCCTTCAACTTGGGTAATTTGTACTTGAGTCCAAAATTAACAAAACACTGTTGCAACATTGTTCAAAATGGACTAAAATAAAAATATAAGTTCCTCAAAAGCTTTAATTATATTTCAAAAGATCACCACAAGCATCTAATCACATATTTAAGAAAAACACCTAGGGTTAGTACATAACCCAGGTCAGGGATGTTACAAAACACATCTGATGGCTTAAATTTGATTTGCTTGTACATAGGTGTTGGTTGATTTTGTCCCGGGGAAACTCGGCCGACCTTCACAGCTCCCAAGAACCATCAAGGGTTTCATTTGAGTTTATCCTATATGAAACTTGACCAACAAAAGTCTCTGTAATGAATTTTTTAAATTGCTATAGAAGTTCTTAAATATTTTTTTAAGTGCACTTTATAATTTTCTCATCTTAATTAGAAGTCATAGAATCAATACAAATTCTTTACAAAATTGTTCTAAGGGTTTTATGGAATATTCTACAAAAGTACATTTGCATTGATTTTGGCTTGTATTTAGTCAAGATAGGGATTGATTGAATTCATCTTTTTCATGTACCTAATACCTAAAATCAATCTCAAATAGACATATTAGATACATATGAATGGAGTGGTTGAGTAATCATCAAAATATGGACAATGTATAATTGTTAGGTCAACACTAGTGAAGTCAGAAGATCCCTTATGTTCTGATTCATTTTGTTACGTGTTGTAAGGGAAATTTGAGAGTTTTCCTCTCTAATTTTGATCACTGACCATGCTAAGTTGTGTGGTTTGCTATGTTGAAAACCCATTCCATTTTTCTAGAGTTGATTGGGCCACCTCAACTAGATTTTCCTTATTTTGTATATTCCTACACACATGGTATTTCTCTATTTCTGATTGGTTGATATTTGAAAAATTCCTAGTTATTTTTTTTAACTTAGAAGAATAAAAAAATATTTTTTATAATCAGGAAATTATTATATATCCAATGGTGTTGGTTTCATCACCTAATTCCCTTCTAATAAATATATGATTTTTATGGATTTGCTAATTGGTTATATTTTCTAAAATTCTTTACTGATAATTTATAAGTAATAAAATAATGTAAAATATGTTATGAACTCATGAAAATAAATCTACAATATGAAATGGTGTTCCTAACCTTACTTAGAACTAAAAAGATGACTTTTAGGATTTATGTATTGTAAACTTAACCCTAATATGATATATGTGTTTAATAGGTGGTTTGGAACCTGATGTGGATCTAGGGTTTAACTTGGACCTTGGTAGTTTGAATATGAGGTATGTTGCATCCCCTTACTTCTATAGTGAACAATTTCCCATGTTTACCTTTATTTTAGTCCTTTGGACATATTATCCTATATCACTTCTCTCTCTTTTGAGATGTTGACTCATATGAGTGATTCTATGTTGATTCTTATCTTTTGATCTATTTTTTTGTTGGATATTTTTGTTAGATCCTAATTTATATCTTGTTCGTCTATTACATGAGAAACTCTAATTTGGGTATTTGAACAAAATGAAACCCTAACTTTCATGTTGTGAACTATATGAAACCCTTAGAAATGGTTGGACATTTGTTATTTATCTTGTGACCCCTCTTGATGTCATTTGGATGTTCTCATCCTTTATTTGATATTGACTACACTTTATCTTTCCTATCCTATTTACGTGTGTGTTTAACTAGTCATAACTAGAACTAATGAAATCGTATTTATTTTATGTGTTGAGGCTTTAATCCTCCTATTATGTGTTGAGGCTTTAATCCTCCTACAATATATTATATTTTGGGCACTGAGATTTTTGTCCTCCTAGAAATGCACTGAGGATTTTGTCCTCGTTAAAAATCTATATTTATTTGGAATTTATGCTTTAGTCCTCCTGCCCCATGGTATGCAATATATGGATTCCTACCCTACTTTTTAGTATATATTATTTATATTTTGTGATGTAATTGATATAACAATGTTTAACGCAAGAAAACTTCATTATGATTATTATCTTTTTGAAATTCATATTGTTTTGATATCCACTTGGATGGTACTTTCCTTTTCGAATGAAATCCTTGTTCTATTAGTGTCCTTTTTACCTTATGTTTGTCAATATCTATTTCTATGCTCATATTGGCATTGTTATGTTGATAACATCTATTTTTTTCTCTTATGGGGTATGCTTCCATCCCCTAGGTGAAGGATATGGCGGAGATTCATGTAGACCTGGACCATGGTTGGAGAAGTTAATTTGTGGGAGATACACTTGAGATAGTTTATACTTCCCCCTACCTATATGTTAAAGTTGTTACCCCAAGTGGGAGAATGTTATGTAAATTTGTAAGATTGAATATAGTAATTATATGTATTTCTGCTACCATACTTTTTTCTTGTATACAACTCATTTGAAAGAAAAAATATATCTAGTCCAGTAATTTTGTTAGTGTGTTTGGATTGAGTTTTTTATTTCCACAAATTAGTGACAAGTGGATCATCTCTCAGGTCCCAGTCGTTACACCGAGTCTACTACTGTGGCATATAACACCACATGTCATAATTTTACACAATATGTCAGTAGATCTGTGTCATTCCTTGGATCATGAGCTTTGAATATTGACATGGCGTGTCATATAGGATGGGTCACTTTATGACATATCTTGTCAACTTCTCTTTATTGTTGAATGACACGACGTGTCGATCCCTTGACATGTTGCCATAAACTTCTGCTACTAGAATAGGATGCCATCTTCTAGACATCTCAAATCATCTAACTTCTTTAGTGATACACATCGTGTGGCCTCATAAACATGACGTGTCATTTTATATTTTTAATAGCTATCATATGACACAATAGTGACTTTTCCAACACATCATGTCACCTATTACTACTACATGATCATGATGTGCATCTTTATCAGCAACGGTTTATCACATGGTAGAGGTTTCTATACAAATTAGTGTCGGGGAGAAATATATTATTTGAATATGTGAATTGATGGATCAAGGATGATCAATCATATTTCATTACTAGTAGAGGAATATAGAAGGCTAATACTTAGTTCATAACCCTAATTTGGTTTATGTATGAGGTTTAGTTGGATTTTGTTCTTGATCTAGAAAGGGAAAGTGTTGAATAACTTGTCCCAAATGATATGTGACCATTTGTGACCAATGACAACGCCAATCACTAGAGGTTGACCAACTTATATTCTAATATGGTTCCAAAAGTAGAACTTACTTATGGAAAGGTCAATTAAGTGTGGGGTAACTAACTAAAAGATCAAACATCTCTTAGAAATTTTTTATATGTGAGAACCATAGTGTCATTCTTGTTAATCCCAATCATAATAAATTATCAATAAATAGGTGACATAGATTCATTACCATGTGAAAAAAGTTATACTATACACTAACCCAGTGGTGAGAAATACGAGAGGACAAAAAAAGATGATCTACAACTAAGTTCAAGGACATACAAAATTTATAGACAAGATTGGTACAAGTGCTTTGGATGAGAAATGAATTGACAAGGATTTCTCTTTAGATGAGGCTAGGGTTTAATTTCATCCAATGTAAACTCTAGTAATACGGCAGTAGGCACATTGCATGTGACTTTTTCCTCTATTGTAAATTGGTTTTTTGGGTAGAACTAGAAGCAAGGCACAACAAACAATGGTGTCATGCAACCTCGTGGGTGGTCAGGTAGAAAGTAAGACCAGACAAAAATCGTCCTACTTATTTGGTAAATAAATATATATATGAAAGGGATTGGATAAGGGATGTACTTTATAGAACAGAATCAAAACACAAAGCTAAACTCATCTTCATCATGAAGTAAAAACAATCAAATCATGCGTATCCATCAACTTTTACTACTCTCTTACCCATTCTCAAGAACCAATCTGTCTCTTCAAATCCTCCCGAATCAGATTTGGTGGAAATGTGATCCCATTCTGTCATCATTTTGAATTTTTTGTTGTTTGCAAGAGTGTGAAGTGGGAGACTCCATTCCGGTGATCCATCTAGAGTGAGACTGAGCCATCCCCCATGCAGCCAAGAGAGAGATCCATCCATTGTGATAGTGCAGAAGCAGAGGGAAAGATCCAATAATCAATGTGAACTATATCACCAACTGTTGTTCGTCCACCATTAAACCTTGTTTGCCATCTTTGCCAATAAGACCTGTATCATCATCTTCCTCGACCATCTTCCTCTGAGTTGCACCATCGGAGATAGTACTGATCAGAGAAGCATGAATGAGGGTGTGAGAATAACAACTACCGACAATGATGTCCATAACTTCCCCCTTATCAATGCTTTGCTCCTTAGCTCTCTCCTTATCAACAACTTGCTCCTTATTTACTTCGTTGGTGATGATTTATGGATTTTTTAGTAAGATCTTGATGTGTATCGATCGTCTCCTCTAACTCCTTTGATGCTCCTTCACACTTGAAATGTAAGAAATTTGTTGAAAACCTCATTTCCCACATGATTTTTTGGAGAAATAGAGTTGAAAGAAAGTATTATAATAATTTCTCCTCCCCCTTCATACACGGTGTGATTTTATTAGTAGTATGTTTTTATCTTATTGTATGCATAATATTTTGTTTATGAGTTTAATTGTTTTGTACACTTTTGTATTTTACTCCCTCTTTAATTTAGTCTAATGTATTTTTTCTAATATTATCATTGGAATATATTTTTAATATATATCTTTTTTCTATCTATGCATATTATTTTATGTGTATAGTATATTTTACCTTATTTTGTAAATTGATGTACTTTTTTGCTATTGTAAATCTGAGTATGAAAAATAGATGCACTTTAAGTAGGGAGTTAGATCTGTCTTCATTTATATCCACATATAAGATCACATATAATTCATGGATGTTTTCTACTTTTTCATCTTTTATGTAGGTTTGTTGCTATAATTTGTTACCCATTTAGTGTAGTTTTGTTACAATTTGTTTGATATGGGAAATGTGGGCTTCCATTTTTTTAGTTACAAAAAGTTTTTTTTACATTTGGTTTTTTTAAAGTTATGCTTTAACATACACATTATAAGAAAGTGCAGTGTTTATTAATTGCATTAGAATTCCACCCATGTTTTGTTATCTTACTCATTTTTTAGTTGTCCATGAAGAATGTATTGTTAATATCAATTGATATATGTTATTTGCATATTTGTATTTCACTACCACTTTAGTGGGATCTAGTGTATATTATAGTTAGTGTATTTTGCTATTAAAATCTATAATGTTTTACTACTGGGTATTTATATTTGTGTTATTTTATAAAATGGAGGGTGTTCCTACTGCTATTTTTGTTATACATGTAGTTTTCTCTGACACATCATTTTTTTGACACATATTTTTATAATTGCAAAGCAAAACATAAAATGTTTGATTATTGTAGAATGACGATGTGGATGGAAAATAGGGTCAAAGTCTAATATTCACAATGGAATGAATATAACATAAATTTAAGAAAGGGTCAAGTCTCAAGTCTAAACAACACAAGGGGATCATCAGAAACACAACTTTCAAAAAAAATTTATTGACAAATTATGTTTGTGTTATGTAGTAATAATTTGTATACCAAATAAAGAAAATTTGTCCTAGATGGTTTGTAATTGGAAAAAAAAGTATAATAAAAATGAAAAAAACAACTCATGATTCACATTCATTAGCTGGTAAGAATGAGAAGGTAAGAAGTGGATGTTGCACTCGATAAAGAGATTTATCCTTGTACAACAAAATATTGTACAACCAAGTAACAACCACTAGGATTTAAATAAAAATGAGGGAATTCAGCTTCAACCATAGTACAAAAGATATCAAAAGTGATAATAAAATTAAACTAGTTTCAACTTATGTGGTGGGGACTAGAAAAAGCATGCACCCACAGTTTCATCTATACATTTTGGACAACAAGTGGGAGTTTATTGACATCATAGGTCAATAAGCAAGAATTCACTGACAATATAATTCGAAAAATAAATGTCACTTCTTCAAATCACAAAATATTTACTGAAGTTCCACTATATTGATTGAAAATAATAAGATAATGATTAATTACAAAGGCATGCCAACTAAAAAAATATTCTAATTTATGAAGATATTTAATATTAGAAAATTAATGTTTTACTGGTGTATAAATAATATATTGCACCTATCTACAAGTGTCTATATATACATATATATATACACATATATATATACATATATATCTTATAAAGAAATTTGTTAATGTCATTGTCTCATATGTTATGTAGCATATCTCACTATGGTAAAAACTCTATGAGGTTGTTACAAAGTGGTTTCCATATCTACTGTTCTATTTTCGATTCTTTGAATAAAATATTTTTATTTATTTAATAAGATGAAGTTTAGAACAAAGACATGCTAATATAAAAACATCTAGTAACATATACATGTGACAATCATACATGTTTATTTGGATTTAGGCTCTAAATATTTTGTTAAGAATGAGCTATGTGATGTGAAAGTAAAATGACATGATCTTCTAGGCTAAAAATTAGGTAGGTTTAAATATACACCCTACCCATATTTTATTTTATGAAAAATGATATGTGCTAAAATTTTAAGTTTGAAAAGTACTTACATTTAGAATTGGGAGATCATTTTCAATTATATCTACATATATGATCACTATATATCCAACTTTACTATTGTTATAGATTGTTAAAAATTTGGAGTTCTTTTGTTATAACATATGATGCATCTAATGAACTTTGATTATAATTTCATTATTATATTGTTATTATACTATGTGTAATGTGTTAGTATTTTAATTATACCTTTTTGCATTGTACCATGTCTATTATGGTTATTAAATAGAATCACTATCTTGGATACTTTACTAATTTAGTATTGAGATGTTGTAATTTATTATTACAATGCTAACAAATATTTATAAACATTATAAATAACAATTTTATTATTCTATTGTATAAATTTTATTATGAGTTATATATTGATGTGTTATTTTTTGTAGCATATTTCCTCTCTGATTTCTTATCATTTTATCATAGTTTATCATGAACAATGATAACAACTATTTTTATGCATTATTAAATTTAATTTTGTTATTCAACTTTGTATATTTTGTAGTTTGTTAAATGTTGATGTCTTATTTTCTATTACTCTATTCTTATTAGTATTTTTTCTTTCTCTGTTTCACTATTTTCCTCCTTCATATGTGTTAACGTGTGTTATATTGTGTTTTCAATCACCTATTAATGAGTTATTACCAATATTTCACTCTCCCTATATATTTTTCTCTTTTTTCCCACTACTTTCCTCCTCCATTTGTGTTGATGTGTGTTATAATGTATCTATATCATATATTATTATACTATTCTTTGGTACTTCTCTCCTTGCACACATTTTAATCCTTCAATGGAGAACATGATAACAATATCATGTACATGTTGTTAATATACACAATGTCATGTTATATACATGTTTTGAATACTTACTCATTTGTTATGGAGTTAATGTAGTTTGTTATACTTATCTTCTCCCATGCATTTGTTATCATGTACATGCCATTTATAGGTTTTTATTTATCAACACAACATAATTGTACTACCTTTTTATTTCATTTTCCTTCTCCTTTGTTTTTCTCTTTCTCTCCAT
Organism: Alisma plantago-aquatica; assembly: GCA_963693085.1. NCBI lineage: Eukaryota > Viridiplantae > Streptophyta > Magnoliopsida > Alismatales > Alismataceae > Alisma > Alisma plantago-aquatica. Next base: position 1,086,820,327 of record OY856411.1, on the reverse strand, counting down.
TCATAAATAGAATCATTTTCTTGATTATTTTATTAATTTCTTATAGTGTTGTTGTAGATTGTATGCACAATGATAAAAAATATTTTTAGGCATTATTAAATAGAATTTTGTTACTCATTTCATACATTTTTTACATGTTATACGTTGATGTGTTATTTTCCATTACATAATTCTTGTTAATATTATTTGCTTTCTCTCTTTCACTATTTTCTTCCCACATATGTGTTCAAATGTGTACTAATGTGTTTTCGTCACCTACTAATGTGCTATTTCCAATATATCTCTATTCCTACGTATTTTTTCTCTCACTTTTCCCACTGCTTTACACCTATATTCGTGTTGTTGTGTGTTATATTGTATTTTTATCACATATTATTGTATTATTACTTAATACTTCTCTCCCCGTACACATTTTACTCTTTCAATTTTAAACATGATAACAATATTATGTTCATGTCGTAACATACACAATGTCATGTAATGTACACATCTTAGATACTTGTTATTGAGTTATTGTAGTTTTTTATACTAATCTCCTTCCATGTTCTTGTTTACATTTACATTTTATTTACTAGGTTTTATTCATCAGCACACCACATAATTGCCTAATACATTTTTTGTCTCTATCTTGCAAAATGTGCATAAATATGTGTTATTCCATACATAGACACTTTGATTCAATCTTATAGGTCTACTTTATAAATTCATTCTTGTGTTTATATTATAATATATATTATTGTTTTCATTATAGTTTAGTTTGTTATTAACAACATCTCAGTCCTATGCTTGAGCGCAAAAATGTCTGGCAATGCATAAATAAATAGAGAAGTCAAGTGGCTAATTACCTTCATGTGTACTTAATAGTTTTCATTTGATGTTTGTGTCTTTGACTTTGATTTAATCTAATAGTATGCTTCTGAGTTTCTTTTAAAGCAATTTGACTCTTTAGTAATTCTTGAGCCGGTTTGAATTGTCTTAGTCTTATATAATGCTTAGGATATATCTTGTATAATGTGTATATAGATTGTTTTTAAACATACAAGGTATTATTTATCCTTTCCTCGGGTTGCACGAAAATAAAAGATATCATACCCAGAGTTTGAGTCACCATCTCATCTCTAAGTCTTTTGAGAAGAGAAAGCATTTTCCAACCTCAGCCCCTGATTTTGTGTCCCCTTTCGCCAGTTCTTCTGCAAGAGTATTAGATTTCCTATTTATATGGCCTCAGTGTTTCAAAAAGTATTTTTATGCGGGGCATATGCGTCCTCATATGAGGTGCACCACACCTTTTTTGGTTAGCAAAAACTAGTGGCACTTTTTTCATTTTCTTTTGTTGATGGTATGTACAGTGCATTTTCATTTCACAATGAGAAATGAAATAAATGAGGGAAAAAAGAGTACATTGTATATCATTTCCAACATGAGTCAATCGTAAGTATCATACTACCCATACTCTATATAGCTCCTTCTTCATATTCATTTAAGATCTTCATAGGAGCAACTACCATTACCTGACCAACGTGCAAAGATAGAAGCTCTCCTTATATCAGACTATTCAGAAATAGAAAATTTTGAGGAACATCTAATCTTCGATCTTTTCCTTAACTGAGGATATATAGGCAACAACTTCAAACATCACCTCAGATTCAAACACAACAAGATAGAGAACCTTCAGAGAAACATTTCCTCTCAGGGCTTAGCCATCAAGAAAAGAAGAAACAGTCAAGCCATTCACATAGAAAGATAATAAAAAAAACTTCAGACACCAATAGAGACTTATAAGCTTCAGAATAGAAAAGCTTCAGACAACAACAGAGGATATACCATCAATCACCATAGACAATCATAATCCTTTAGAACTTGCTTCCAAATAGCAACAACATCTTTATACATCCCACGAACTATTGTGTACCTCTCCAGCCAACCATTATACATAATAAGGGGTGCTATAATACCTACATAATAGCTCTTCATGTTAACATGCTCATCCCAGCATGAGGCAATCTGATCAATCTTCTTTTTAAAATAAGCTTGGTTCCATAAGATCTTAATAGAAGGGCAATCAAAATAAACATGGCGGGTATCCTCATATCCATTCATACAAAGAAAACAAATAGATACGACAGAAATACCCCTTCTCCTAGTATAGTCAGATGTAGGAAGCTTGTTATGTTTTGCCTTCCAGAGGTGAATAATGCAATTAACTTGGCATTTACAATTCTAGATCCATTGAAAGCTAGGATCATCAATACCTTTGCTCCTTTTATTCCCCCATATTAGTCTGATGTTTGCCTCCTTCTTACCGAAAAAAGTCAAGTAGTCTCTTTCGCTTAGACTAGGTAGATGATCAACTAACACAGAAGATACGGCAGTAGTATATATGCACACAGATACTCTCCATTTTTATCAAGGATAATAACATTCAAAAGAGAATTGAAAGGAAGGCCCAAGTGGATAATCATCTCTTTCCCAATAATATCTCCTAAAAATTAGAAGAACAATAAGGATCTTGCTAAAGCAAGAAACTATCACCTGAACTAATATTGAAATTGATAAGGAGAAGATGAACATTCCTTATTCTCAGGATGTTGTTGAATAACAATGAATAGTTAGAAAATTCTTCAATAATCCAAAAGGAACTTTTCTTGAGATATTTCTCAAAAACCCATTTAACCCACAAAGTATCCTTCTTACTAGACATATTCTAGACACTCATAATAAGATAGGATTTAGCTATGCATTTGGTCTTGCTCAATCCGAGACCCCTTCCTTTTTTTGGAGGGTCACAATATCTCATTTAATTAAATGTAAATTACATTTATCTTCAGTCTTCCCCCACAAAAAATCCCTACAGATGCGATCAATTTCTGTAAGAATGGATCTAGGAATTGGAAAGGAAAAGATCCAATGCAAATATATGGAAGATAAAGTCAACTTGATAAGCTCAATCCTTCCTACAAGAGAAATAATTTGACTTGGGTAGCATACTAGATCTTGAACCCTACCCTAGAACTTTGACCTTTTTGACTTAGCCAAACAAGGTTGAGGTTAGAAGATTTTTTGTATAACCCTAATGAGCTAATGCATGTATAAATCACGTTAAGATAACCTAATGGTCACACATTAAGTCTTAAGCTAATAATGGATAAATAAAATGTGTCACATGAGGTAATAGTGAATTATATAAAATTTTGTGAAAATAATCACGCATAACTCTTTAGATAGTAACATGAAGATTTGAACATAACTAGATGGATAAAAATAATAGTGATGATAAATGTAAGGATAATAGGTCCCAAAAAAAGATGACATATCTCATAAAAGAAAATCTTGAAAGAGGAAACAAGCTACAAATTCATAATCTACATCTTAAAAATATACTATATATCAATTTTCATCTAATTTGGACAACCTTGAATATTTATGGTAAGTTTAGGAGAGAGAAAGTGTGAAAAAGTCATATAAGTGGAATAATAAGATAAATGACTTCAAAAGATTGAGATAAAGGAAAATTCATATTCAACTCACTAAATATTACTTGTGGATGAATTTTCACCAATTTTGGATAATCCTAATGTCATTAATGCATGAGGAAAGAGAAACTAAGTTTTTATTAATTAATTCATAAAAAGTCTCCAAAATGGAAATACAATTTTATAATTGGGATCTACATGCCTTAATTGGCCTCTTTACAAAATTTCACCTAATTTGGATAATGTTTGGACTCTCAATTGAAGAGAGAGAGAGAAGGAAAAAATGTATGTATTTCACTTTATTTGATTCGATTTGAATAAGGTTTCAATTATTTTATCTATCACGATGGTTTCTTTTGTGTGCCAAAATGTGAGCCCATTCAGGTCTGCTGGATCAAGATCTTATGGTTTCTATCTTTTTGCCTACCTTCCACCTGTTGTCGGTCCCCTTTCATTTTTCCTACACACAACTGATGGCACCTTGCTATTTGATTTACTCATGTTTCTCTCCCTTGCAATCTCTACTTTTGTTTCCAAATGGTTCAGGATATGTTTCTAGATGGGTTGATCCCTTGATTGACACCTAGGGCCCCAGGATATATAAAACCCCAAATCTATGTCTTCCATGGTCGTCACCTGTGATGATCGGTGATCTCCACACCCTCACAAAGCCCATTCATTGTTTTGATTCTTCTGTAAACACCTACAGATAGCCCTCCTTGCTCCTCTTAACCCACAAAAGGGAGTGAAGCCACTTGAAGGAAATCATCGTGGTCATCTTCAACCTTAGACCACTGGTTTGGGGGTAAGATCCTGAGAATGTCTCATCCTGATTCCCACCATTTACATCACCTTTGCACGTAGTCGGTTTGATTTTGCCTTGCACTGCATGCTCATTTTTATTTAGTTCCTCTCCCAAACTCAGTCTCTCTTTCGGGATAGTCGAGTTGTGGAGGGATAGTTGTAGTGTTGTACCTAACTAGTTTAGGACTTGGTTGTGTCCAGTTGCTTTGATGGAAGATGCTTGATACACCAATTTGACTCCATTGGATGTGTTTCTTCGATTGTACACTCTACTTCCTCTCTCGCTACTTTAGTTCGAGGATGGACTTTCTAGAGCTCCCAATATCTAACGCCACGTTCTTTGGCTCATTGAGTTCGAGGTGGTGCCAATGACTCGAAGACATCATCTTCCTCGAATAGGTCAGTGCGGAAGAGGCAAGTTTTTTATCCCAAGATCAATTTTCATGCTTCTAATCATAGTTTTGTTCCTCTAAGAATGATAAATATGTACCTCGTTATCGTCCCATCCCTCACTCTTGCTTTGGGTCTATTTTCAGTTAGGGGTATTTTAGTCTTTCAACCTCTGGTTATCTTTGACCATGTGAAACCTTGCACCATCTGCATGCATGTGTCTGGGTAGGACCGTCGGTCCACTTGGCAAATCATGACTGGGCCAACCCAGCAAAATGCTCACCTTTGTGGATGCATGCATGCTTGGATTTTCTCCATTTTTTATTGGCCCATATTTCTAAAATTCGTAGTAATTATTTTTTAAATGAGAAAAATAAAAGGAAATATGGTTTGGAAATAGAAAATTATAATCTATCCAATGATACTAGTTTCATACCATAAAACTAACCTAGTAAATGCATGATCCTGAATGTATTTTCCTAATTGGTTATAATTTGTAAAATTCATAACTATAATTTATAAGTCATGAAAATAAATGAAAATATGATATGAAATTAGAAAAATATAACCTGTAAAGTGGTGTGGTTTTGATAACCTAATTCACATATAATAAAAAGGCAATTTTTAGGATTTATGAAATTAATGTAAACCTAACCCTAATTTTGCATATATACTTAATAGGTGATTTGGAGACCTAGGCTTGGACCTAGGACTGACTTTGTACTTGTTTAGACTCTAAAGCAAGATTTTCTTTTGATAAATTAACCTATTTTCTTCTTTCTCTTGGTCCTATGGACAATAGCCTACACAATATTCTTTCTTTTAAAATTATGGTTCATGTGAACTACTTTATTTGTTACCTATCTATGATAATGCTATCTGATTTGGACATCCTCTTGGTCTCTTTCTTATACTTTGTTCGTGATGGAACTCAATTTGTTGATGTGTGCCCACTTTGCGGTGGATTTTAATGATGGTCATTTTTGTGGTGATTACTTTGTAGAATCTAACTATAATTTCTACTTGCCTCTACATTAAACATTTTATGTGATTTAGTAGAACTAGAGTAGTGCAATTGCATTGGATTTTGGGCAGTATATCCCTGTTATTATTTTTGGAATGGAGATGGTGGTGCCCCATACCTGGTTTTCAAGTTTGTGAGGTTTGGCCCACTTTTATATATATTAGGAGTTTGGCAGTACGTCACCCTGGTTTTGAGTTTGTGAGGCTTGGCCCACTTTTATATATATTAGGAGTTTTGAAGTACGCCACTCTCTATCAGGTTTCAAGTTTGTGAGGCTTGGCTGCCTTTGTCTTTATACTGTTCTAGGGTTATGTTTAACTCACATGCATGCATGTTGATGATTACGGGGTGTGTTCCGTAATTCTTTATATGTGCTAGTATGGCACCCTTTTATTTGTTTGGTTATGACAAACATCTCTTTTATTGTTGTTCATTCTTTTATGCCCGATTGGGTAGTAATTAACTTTTCTATGGGAAGAATTTTAACTTGATATCCTTTATTTCATAAAATTTCTCAACCATATTTTAGTATCCACATACCAGCCTTTGTTGATGTTATCTATTTTTCTCTTCTTGATGGGGTATGCTTCCAACCCTAGATGAATGGCATGGAGGACATGGCATAAAGATATGGACTAAGCTTAAGGAGTTAAATCTTAAAGACAAACTTGTTATGGTTTTGATTTCCCTTTACTAGATCCTTATGATGTAACATCCATGTAAACCCTATGGGGGAGATTGTGATGTTCTTTGCAATCTGGTGAAAAATTGAATATAGTCAATATATTTCTTCCACTGCTAAACTTTAGTTTTTTTGAATACCATTAATAAGATTTGAAAATTTTACACCCGCTCCAACATATACTTTGGGTGTGTTTGAACTGGAGGTTCTATTCCTAAAATTTGTAGTAGGGAGTGGATCCCCTCTTGGGTCTGATAACACCAAATTTTGTGATGTTTTTGCCCTTTATTCTGTTATCAAAACTACCCTTTTCTGCTACTTTCCTCTATTTTATTAGCATTTTCGCAATAATTGGCCAAGCAACGCTCTTGTTCCAATTTTTCCTATCTTCTACAGAGTTTTCCTCATTTTTGTGCAATAAGGCCGATTCTGGCCCACAATAAGTCTAGGCCCATCTCGACCTTCCTGACGCCCGATACAACCCAGCCCGACAGGGGCTGGGCGACACGAGAATGATCGGCGGAGAAGGGGCGCTGCGCAAGGAGGACGTGTCGGCCGACATACCGTCTACCCGACAGGGAGCCAAAGCCGCATCGACGACCTAACTCGTCGGGCGACACAGCCACCCACCGGCAGGCGTGCCGCCAGCCACGTGACCGATAGCCAACGCCTCGCGCCGAGACATACCTGTATCGGCCGTCCACATCCATCGACCGGCGTATAAGGGAGCTACGTGGCATTTCCAGCACCATAACTACTTCAACCGCCGCCTATAAATAGCAGCTACAGGAAGCCGAAAAGACGGGTCGGAAAGGTCGGATAGTTCGGACAAGTCGAGAGAGTCGGAAGAGAATTCAGACAAGACAGTCCGGAAGTTCGAGAGCCACCTTCGAAGGAAGCTGTGAGAGCAAGAGTATCGCGCCCCAGTGCTTGTGTCGGGCGACACTAGGTGAGCTTTCCCTCATCCCGAGAGGGAAGGGATGGTTCATTTAGTGTTGCCCCGGGCGACACTGCGGGCCGATATTGGCCAGCGAAGATGAGCGACACGAGTGCCCGACAGTAGACTCGTAGCTCTTTGCCCGACACGATATCGAACCCGATACGCTCTGCCCGTCATGCGTGCCGCCCGAGAGGGTGCGCCGCCCGACATGAGCGTATCGGCCAGGTTCCTTGAGCGATACAGTCAGTCGTCAGTCGGCGCTGCCTGAGAGGGGGTGCCGCCCGACACTGCCGTATCGGGCTCGGCTCCTGACCGGTATCAGGCAGGAGAGCTACAGTAGTCTGTCGTTCTTCTACATCAAGAAGGCGACATCTATCTTTAATTCTATTATTTAAATTCTTAGCTTATGCATTGTATTAAGACCCTTATTGCTTATGGAAATAGAAATGCTAAATTGCTATTTGTTTAATGCTTGGTGCCTTATGATTGGGTAACTGTTGTGTTGGATATCTGAACTCTAGCTTGTATGTTTTGGATCGCGTTTCGCTTAGATACCGAATCGTCTTTCCCGTCGCAACTACTTCGAGAGTTGGGTTGTGGCTCTAGTGTTTGGTCCGGTTCTGGAGTACGAGAGTGCCCGGAACGGAGTTGTTTTAGTATCATTCCACTCTAACTTGAGCCCAGCAACCTCGAGAGGGGTGTTGAAGCTTGGTTAGAGGCACCCGCTCTGAGAGGAGGGGTGAAGGGTGTTACTGCTACCGCTTGTCTTACTGAAGTCTTATCCCTTGCATTACGCCTCAAACTGCAGTTTATCTTTCTATTTTCTATTGCATGAAAATTCCTAAAAACTGCTAAATGACAAAATCTTAATCTTTCTTGTAACTCCAGTTGGAGATAGTTTTCTTTGATTTAATCGTGACAGCTTGTTGTTCCCCTTCGGGAAACTTTAATATCTCTTTATACCCACCGGAGTGTAGAGTGTCGATTCAGAGTCGTCAACACGACCCACCTTGTCCCTGTGTTCGACCCCGTAAACAAAGTTGCGGGGGCCTAGACGGATTCGGGTTATAAATTCGAAGGCTCGACTACCTCAAATGCGCCTCCAATTTTAGGACGCGCGATTTAGGCCGGTCAACTTTCTGGCGCCGTTGTCGGGGACAAGGCAAATGGCACTGTTGACGAATCCAAAGCCACTAACTACACTCCCGTGCCTCAAGCTTAGAAATAGGCTTGACATCACCTCTTTTTTATTTTTCTTTTTCTTTTTCTTTTACTTTAAGCATTATTCTTTACCCTAATTATAATTTTCTAAACATGATTTTTATGCGGTTTTCAGGTACTCTGATTTACTGAACACCGAGACTGTCAACCATGCCTCCTCGCGTAGAGCCACCTTCTGGAAACGAAAGCCAAGGAGGGAGGACAGTTTCGCCTCCATCGGAAGACAACGACCGGTATAGTGGTAATGAGCGGAAAGAAGATCCAGAATCACCAGGGCATGAGGAAGAGCATCATCATCATAGACGTCGTCGGAGACACAGGAGGAATCATGATAATCGGGAGTGACGCCGAGACGCCAGCAACAGTGACGACTCAGAGGAAGAAGAGAAAACTCTGAGAGAATTGGCTTCTACAAAGGCCAATAGATCGAGGTGCCCCGTTATCATCCCAAGGTTCAATGCGACAAACTTTGAGCTCAAGCCATCTGTGATCTCCATGATTCAAAATAAAAGCTTCAGGGGGAGTTCTAAGAGTGACAACCCTTACCATCACCTTGATTCTTTCAAAAATATCTACGACACCATAAAGATGCGAGGGGTTCCCCAAGAGGTAATTTACTGCAAGGGTTTCATCTTCTCTTTGGAGGATAAGGCTCTATCATGGTACCTTGGGCTACCCCACCAAGCGCTGAATGGATGGGGAGAACTGGCTGACGCATTTGTAAACAAGTTTTACCCCACTGAGAAGACGATGAGGAACAAGTTAAAAATCACGTCTTTCACGCAAAAGCCAAATGAAAACCTCCACGAAGCCTGGGAACGATATCTGGAATATCAGAGGGACTGCCCTCACCACAATTTCAAGAAGGGCTTCCTGGTCTCCACCTTCTACAATGGGCTAACTCCCGATGAAAGGGTATCACTGAATGCGGCAGTAGGAAGTGACTTCTTAGGGAAAAAGCCAAGCAAGTCCGAAAAGATCATTAGGAACATGGCTGAGTTGAAGGCCGATGTTGACTATGATAGATCTGATAGAGGGCAGGCGAAGAAGGAAGGGGAAGGAACCTCTCTTGGGTCCAAGGCGCTGGAAAACATTACTTCTCAGATTCAAAGGATAGCAACAGATGTGAAACAACTGAAGGATCATGGCGGAAAGGGGAAGAAGCAAGTTGAGAAAGTCATGAAATGTGTTACCTGCGGTGAAGGAGGACATGGGGTAGACAACTGCGTCTACACCAAACCCGGCACCGACAGCGACTCCGACTCGGAAGAAAAAAGGACCAAGAATGTATCCTACATGAACTTCAAGAGACCAGACCACCCTGGTTTTAATTATGGCAACAAGGACGCAGCCGAAAACTCGCATCAGCTGCACACCTCGGCCAGGCCAGTGCAACCTTTCGAGAAGAGAGGGGGATCGGGGCAGTATAACATGAATAGCCAGTTCCAACCAGTAAAAGGCAATTTCCAAGTAGCAGGAAAATACCAAGGCCCATCCCGTGAACAGGAGAAGGGGGCAAGCCAATCTGAGGTGATCGGCCAGCTGTTTGACTTTGTCAAGAAGCAAGATAGCGTCAATAACCAGTTAGCACAGAGCGCGCTGTCAAATTCGGGAGTCTTGAACCCACTGCAAGTCCAATTGGCGGATATGCAAATACATTAGCAACAAATCGATCAGCAGCTCGCACAGCTCGTCGAGATTGTGAAGAATCCTTCGGGGAAGATCCCGTCCAACATTGAACCAGCAAAGTGATAAAGTATGATAAAGAAGCCAAAGATGTCTAGCTGAAGATGGAAAACGCAGCGCTCCTCGGGAGGCAGCCCGTGCTTTTATTTCCCTAGTATAGGACGTTATTTACTTTTCGGCAAAACATACATTACAAACATTATGGACTGTAATAAGGCCCGAGTCAGTGCATGCGCACGTGTGCTGACTCTTTTTGTTTTAAGGGCCACCTCTTTAGTTTTATTTGTCAGGATGGGTAATACCATCTGAGGCCGGGTTTAGCCTTAGGCCAATGATGTTTTACCCGCCTGTCGCCTCTTTCTTTAAGTGGGTTTTACCTCGGAGTTTTGTCCCGAAAAATCTTGTATCGGTCGGGCAAAGTCTGGTCTAGTAACCCTTTTTCCCATACCGGATCGGGCGGCACACCAACCGACATACAGATTGCGCCCGTCTTGGGAGGGAATGGTTTTACCGCGACGTCCAGCCGCTATATATAAGGCAAAAACTTTACCGTGTCACGCTCCCAGACTTTACCTTTTTCAGCTACCGTATCGCGCTGTACTTTTCTTGCTCTCCGCTCCCGTGTCGCGCAGAGACCTCTCTCGATCCCGTGACGTGCAAAACCTTAAGGAAAACAAAGGTATCGTGCGACAGCCCTATCGCCCGAGCATACCCGATACGAACCTTTATCGCGTACGATGTATCAGGCGAGGATTTTATGATTGATTTTCTTGTCGCCCGATACTGTTATCGTGCGACACGCTTCTCTCGTGCCTACCCGATACAGCTATGTCGGGCAGCGACCGTATCGCCCGTTTATTCTTGTATCGGGCAGCACTCTTTCAAGACCCTGCCGGGCGCTCAGTTTCTTTTGACCGTATCGCCCGACACAGTTGTATCGGGCAAGTTTCTCCTGATTTTGTCTTGAAGCCCGATACAGTCGTGTCGGGTGTCTCTCCCTTTATTAATTTACCCACTGATAACAAAAGTACATTTGAATTGATAATAGGGATGGCACGCACAAAGCTAACCGCCATACGCATTGATGAGCAAGGCAGGAGAATCATCACCGAGCCAGAGGCAGAGATGGCAACGATCGGGCAGAAATGCCCAAATCCCGAGGTCGCTGGGCCCTCAACGACTGAAAAGAGGGTGAGAACTGAAGAAGTGGCCACTCCAGCTACAGCACCCGCCCCAACAGAAGAACCACTGGATTACACACCAGGAAGGTTCGTGCCAAGGGATGAGGAGCATGGATGCAGATATGCTGAGCTAGGGGCCAAGCTCTATAGGCCAAGCAGGTTCTGCCACCAGTCGTCCTTCATGCAGTTGGGCATCTTTGAGAGAATGGAGAACGTGCTTGCCGCAGCAGGTCTGAGGCAAATCTGCCTCAGCCTATCCGCCTACTACACCGAGATCACGAAGGAGTTCATGGCGTCCCTTCACCGAGTAAAGAATACACCTGCTGAAGCCAGAAAGTATGGCGGGTTAGACAGACTCCAGGGGCGGCTTTACAATGCAGAGCACGTCATTTCAGATAAGCTGCTCAACCAGATTTTCTCCTCCAGCGAAGAGGAGAGAGGGAGACTGGATAACGGTGCAAGGATCACCGAAGGAGACGGGTTCAACCCCGTAGATATCTGGGAAAAGCTACCCCGGGAGCAAGGTGGCGGCAGTGCACTCATGCTTCTGGAGGATAATGCACAACCTGGTGGCTTGCCTCCTCTTCAGCAAGAACGAGTCCAGCAACATTTACTCCGAGGAACTCCACGTCATGTGGCACATGATGGAGGGCCGGACTATCAACCTGGGGCGCTTCTTGCTGAATAGGTTGCACCCAATAAAGGATGCCACCAAGGAATATTGCATGGGTGGCATCGTGAGCCTAATCGCGGTGGGGTTGGGATACCCACGCGACCCGCGCAGCCTCTCAAGAACAAGAGGGGACGAGTTGATCGACCTCAAGTACCTCATGAGGTCGGGTATAATAAAGGAGGGGCGGAGTTACTTCTACAAGTTCGCAAGGACAAAGATCCTTCTCCCGCTTCCTCATTGCGCCGCCTACGACGCAGAAAAGCTAGTCTTTACCACAGCCGAGATTGAGGCTGTGGCAGCAGGCGCAAGCTGCGCTCCACCCCCAAGAAGCCAAGAACGGGGAATCACCAGAGGGCCCATCCCGCTGGGTACTCGGCAGGACGTATCTTCAACAGCTCCTACCGAGCGGCTCACTGCCTCGGAGCCACCAACGACAGCCACAACAACAAGGCCAGTGGTGGCAAGAGAAGAACCGGCGATCGTGGAGGTCGCCGAGACAAGAACTGGAACTGCGGCGAGAGAGACGGCTGCAGTTCCCGTAGTTTCTGCTGCGCCCTTAGGAGCAATTGATGAAGTACAACCGGATGTCAGCGATGAGCTATTCGCCGACATCCTACAAATGGAGCTCGAAGGAGCACAGGTGACGCTGACACCACCACCAAAGTCACCTATAGCAGTTGTTGAGGAGATCGGTGACAACGTCGATATGGGGCAGCATCCGTCCCCCACAAAACGGTCTCCTCCGATACAACAAGAGGGCGGGGCAGCACCGACACCTCGCCCAGAAGCATCAGCCGCGCGGACGATAGAAGTAGGTTCTGCCTCGTCAGGCAGACCATCACGCGGGAGAAGCATTTCGAGGTCGAAGGGGAGACAAGCGGAAAACCCTCCTTCGCTCGGAATGATGCTGGGACAAGAACTCGATTTCTTGCGGGAGGTAACAGAAAACTATTCTACTAAATTTCTTTCCCTAACCCGCAAGTTGACGTTTTTCGAACAAAGGCTGGATAGCCAGGAACGAGAGATGCTGGCTTTGGCCAGCCTACCTGGCCGGCTAGAGGCAGTGAATGCCACGCTACAACAAGTTCTGCAGCGCCTTAGCGAGATCGAGGGGAGGCTGAACAGGGAGGACGAACATCCACGCCCAAGGCAGCCGAGAAGATCGTCGTCGCCTCCTTGTCCGGGCTCTCAATCCTCATCGTCAAGAGCGTCGTCAGGATCGTCATCATCCACCTCCTCCTCCGGCAGATCTTCATCAGCAACCGGAGGAAATTCATCACAAGGGCAGGGCTATGAAGCTCCAGCCAGACAAGGAAGCCCTTTTGACCTGAATGAGGCCGCTCCCTCAGCCCCCTTTGACGAAGCTGAGGATAACAATGAAGATATCACCGTCGGGGAGGGATCTTCTGATGAATCCGAGGGAGAAGGGGGGGGGGGACATCTGCACTGCAAACGAAAGACACCTCCCTAGAGGAAGGAGTTCAAAGGCTGACCTCAACGATTTCTCCGCACCGACAGAGATACCTTCCTTCGAAATGACTGACTTTGACAGAAGGGTCATAGGGTATCTAATGATCAGAGACCAGAAACTACTCAACATGGTCCTGAGATCGCAAGCCGACGAGGAAGAGGTACTCTGGAGCGACGGTTATTTTTCGGTGCAACGGGGAACTCTGAGAAACATCTTCCGCGCCAAGGCCTTCGTAGGGAAGAGGTTGTTCAGAGTACTACAAGGGGCCATTATAGAAAGCGCCGACAAGAAGAAAGGCCAACATACAGTTTACGCTGCCACCCCGGCCCTAGCAAGAAGATTAATGATGGGGTTGTACAATTCTACGCAGGTAGAAAGTATGTTGGATTACATTGAAGTGCACAATCCGAAATTGGTGCTGGCCCCTTACAAACACAGAAACAACTGGTTCCTGTGCATTGCCGACCTTCGAAATCATGATGTCCAACTGCACTGCTGCTGCAGCAAAAAGGTCCCACACACAGGAAGTATGTTCCTACACCCAAAGGACGTAAGGCTAAGACTGCTGCCGCTACGTCTCCACTGGGTCATCAAGTATGGAGTCCAGCGCCACAGCGGCGTCTGGAATTTCTACTCACTAAGGGACTTCCCAGTCCAAGAAGAGGAGGGAAGTGGAAATAGCGCATTCATAGTCCTCAGAGCCATGGAGATGATACATATCTTCGGATACTTCAAGCAACTCCAGAGTAATAACTTCTACAATCTTAGAAGAAAATATGCATTGCTGCTGATAAAGGACAAGCGCTACTTCCGAGATGCGGGGATACCAGAAGAGCTGCTAGATAGTGAACGAGAAGAGGAGTCATCTCAACACAGCAGCCCTCTTGAAAAAGAAGCAGAAGCAGAGACGCACGTCTGTGGGGCAGGCAAACAGATAAACATCTTGCGACAAGTTTTCAGACACGACGAACAAGCCTCGCCCCAGAACCAGGAGGAGTCGATCCACAACTTCGACCGTTTCTCATGCGCTACCCTCACGCAGGAACAGGTCAACAAAATCCACATGAAGTTGGCTGACTCCACCCCGGCAGACATAGCCTACTCGGCAGGAGATGACATAGTCCCGATTGACGACTTAAGGGACATGGTAAAAGAGGGAGGATGTCTGGCGTTATATGTGGCGGTCGCCTACATCCAGATACTACGAAACAAGTCTGAACACGCATGCATAGCAGATCCAATGTTGTTCAACGACATTTGCCTAGCCGATGAGCAAGGGGCGAAGGAAGCTTTCCTAGCAGAGTTGGAATGCAGAGTCCCGGATACCATTCTCCTTCCCATCCTGCACAACAACCACTAGACGCTCTTAGCGGTGTACACCCAACAACGAGCAGGGATTTTCTACAACAGCTCGGACAGCAACAAAGACCATCCAGTGCCTTGTACATCGACAGCGCTGACATCTCTCGAACGATTAGTACGAAAGTACTATATCGATATAGCAGAGCTGATACAACCATTCCTGGGAATGCAAGCAAGAAGCTGGCATGAACTCCAGTTCTGCCACCGCAGCCCGCAGCAAATTCAACTATCCAACGACTGCGGCATCTTCGTCCTGGAATGGATGGCAAACGAGGCAATGCTTGATCAGCTCCTCCACATCGACTATCACAGCAAAAGAGGAGAATATGTGTGGGAGCTCTTATCTAGCCCAGGCGCGCTGATCATCTAACCCTCACTGATTAACATTTCCTTACCTCATCTACTTCACAACTCTGGGACAGAGTGTGGAGTAAGTTTGGGGGGGTACCATGTACCAGTGAGGGAGGTACAAAACTTTTCTCCTTTGATCCCCCTCGTCCTATCCAATTCAATTAGTGTACATATAACCTTTTTAGTGTACATATAACTTCTTACACAACCTTTTTCCTTCTTGCTAAAAGTCTTGAAAACTTTGAAAATTTTTGCTTATGATTCCCTATACTTATATATGTATAACGTTGCTATAATAATAATAAAAACCTGTTGTGACTTCTTGCAAAGTTTACTTTCTGTATATTTAACGAGTTACAAGTTCTGTCATATCTTTCTGATAATGCTGTCTCAAACAAACAAAAGATTGTGCCTTGCCATCCAAAAATTTTCAAAAAATAATAATCTCGCAAACAGCTAAGAGACGAGTATGGAGAAGGAAAAAGCTGCCCAAACAGCAGATATCTCTTTTGTTTTCCCTTACCCAGCAAAAATCCCAAAAATAGAAAGAAGCCTTATGAACGTGAATAAAAGCATGAGAGTTGTGCCCAATAAAAGAAAAGAAAAAAAAATATATATATATACACACTTGTTTTCCAAAAGTACCCATCTTTAGGCATGGTAGATCCGGGGCTGTGGTACGTAGGATGTGAAATCACTGCTCTAAAGCCAACTGGCTTGGACTGCAGGGACCACTTGCCCGTTAACGGACCCTTACCTGGATGGACTGATGGGAAACAAGAAGAAAAATCCAAAAAGCCTTAGCCTACCCTATACACAACTTTCTGCCCCTAAAATAAAGTTGTTTGGTGTGGAAGCTAACTTTGGAATCATACACCAAAGTCTCGCTGAAGTTGTGGAGAAGAAAAATTTTACTTAAATAATAAGGCAAGTAGGGCAAGGTCTTTTGTTCACATTAAGACAGCATTACCTGCAAGACATCGCAAATCTTGTGCTACCCTTTAGCCTTAAAGTTTTGCTGTGCAAGAAGAAGCAACACAAAGTTTAGTTTAAATATTAATTGAGGACAATCAAAAAGCTAAGTTTGGGGGAGTTGATAACACCAAATTTTGTGACGTTTTTGCCCTTTATTCTGTTATCAAAACTACCCTTATCTGCTATTTTCCTCTATTTTATTAGCATTTTTGCAATAATTGGCCAAGCAACGCTCTTATTCCAATTTTTCCTATCTTCTATAGAGTTTTCCTCATTTTTGTGCAATAAGGCCGATTCCGGCCCACAATAAGTCTAGGCCCGTCTCGACCTTCCTGACGCCCGATACAACCCAGCCCGACAGGGGCTGGGCGACACGAGAATGATCGGCGGAGAAGGGGCGCTGCGCAAGGAGGACGTGTCGGCCGACATACCGTCTACCCGACAGGGAGCCAAAGCCGCATCGACGACCTAACTCATCGGGCGACACAGCCACCCACCAGCAGGCGTGCCGCCAGCCACGTGACCGATAGCCAGCGCCTCGCGCCGAGACATACATGTATCGGTCGTCCGCATCCATCGACCGGCGTATAAGGGAGCTACGTGGCGTTTCCAGCACCATAACTCCTTCAACCGCCGCCTATAAATAGCAGCTACAGGAAGCCGAAAAGATGGGTCGGAAAGGTCGGATAGTTCGGACAAGTCGAAAGAGTCGGAAGAGAATTCAGACAAGACAGTCCGGAAGTTTGAGAGCCACCTTCGAAGGAAGCTGTGAGAGCAAGAGTATCGCGCCCCAGTGCTTGTGCCGGGCGACACTAGGTGAGCTTTCCCTCATCCCGAGAGGGAAGGGATGGTTCATTTAGTGTTGCCCCGGGTGACACTGCGGGCCGATATCGGCCAGCGAAGATGAGCGACACGAGTGCCCGACAGTAGACTCGTAGCTCTTTGCCCGACACGATATCGAACCTGATACGCTCCGTCCGTCATGCGTGCCGCCCGAGAGGGTGCGCCGCCCGAGAGGGTGCGCCGCCCGACATGAGCGTATCGGCCAGGTTCCTTGAGCGATACAGTCAGTCGTCAGTCGGCGCTGCCCGAGAGGGGGTGCCGCCCGACACTACCGTATCGGGCTCGGCTCCTGACCGGTATCGGGCAGGAGAGCTACAGTAGTCTGTCGTTCTTCTACATCAAGAAGGTGACATCTATCTTTAATTCCGTTATTTAAATTCTTAGCTTATGCATTCACTACTACAGAAATAGCATTCAGTGTCGCTTTTCTGGGCATCGGTTATTAAGGAACACAGACGCCTTATATTAAAGGCGTCGGTTATTTAGAAGAACCGACGTCTATATTCAAAGACCAGCCAAACACGGGTACCGCTTTGTATACAGTGTCGGTTGTTTATACAAAACCGACGCATCATGTCATCCAATTTTCGAGCGAAAAAAATAATGTCACTTTCGGCGTCGAGTCTGTAGTTAAAACACCGACGCTTATGTGCGATGGAAATTTGCGCAAAAAGTGTCCTTTTCCGCGTCGGTCGTCCTTTAATCACCGACGCTGAATGTGGTTCCCGCCAAACATTTTCACAAAAATATCGTCCAAATGGACGTCGGATGTTGCGAACGACCGACGGTAAAGATGTTTAGGCGTCGGTTGTTGTAAACAACCGACGCTATTGGGGAACTTCATAACCTTCGATCGCCCGACTCTTCCCCTTTCTTATGTTTCATTGCTACCCTATTTCCCTATTGCGGCGATTTCTCCGGCGATTTCTCTACTGCTGGTACTAGTTTTTCTCCGGCGCTTCTCTCCGGTGCCCCATCTCCGGCATCCCCTCTCCGGCGCCCCTCTCCGACGCGTTTCTTCTCTGGCACCCCTGCTGCCCGCCCTGCTGCTCCAACCGCCTGCGCCGCCGCCACGCCTGACAACCGGCGCCGCCGCAACGCCTGGTGCCCACCTGCCTGCCACGCCTGAGAACCGGCGCCGCCGTACCCCCTTCTCCTTCTCCTCCGCCTGGCCGCTGCCTGCCTGCCGCCGCCTGGCCGCCTGCCTGCCTGCTGCGGCTGACGCTCCTGCTCGTCGGAGTCACTGCCGCTGGTTCTGGAGCTCGTCAGCTGCCACCCACGTACTCAACCAGCTCGACCTCACCCTACTCTTCTTGCCCAGGTACCTACAGACCTACCCAGGTGCGAAATTGGTTCTTTATGTGCTGACCTAATCTGCTTGCCTAATCTTCTTGCACGAAATTGGCTCCCTACTCTGCTTGTTTAATGTGCCTAATCTGCTTTAAGTGGTCCTAATATCATAACATGATAGTTTTATTATATGATTTGTGGCACTTTAGGGTGTATATACATGCAAATTATATAAGTGATAGATGTTGGATGTTTGTCAAGGTTTCTTGAAGATTGAATAAGTGATAGATGCTGGATGTTTATTTATTTCATCTATCCATTTTGCCTATAGTTTATAACATTGCATTGTGAATTATTGCATGTTTGAAACTATGAAATTATTGATTTATTAGATGATATTCAAGAAAACCATAGTTTGATGAGCATGTTGTTAATCATGTTAATTATGATTCTTCTATATATTCTGATGTCATTATATAATTATGTGATCCCAACATATTAAATTGAATTAGAATGATTTCATGAATTATAGGGTTTATATAAGAATGACAACACATGTATTTGTTGGCCTAGAAACCCGTCCAAGATTTACTCAGTAGGAGTAAATCTTGGATAGTCCCCAGTTTGGGACTGTTCTTGAACACCTAATCTCACTTAGGATGTAAGTGTATAATGTGTATTGGGTTTTCGAGAAAATTTCAGTAGCATTTCCCCGTTTGTTCTCTAAGTACATATGTACTTAGAGAACAACGGGGAAATGCTGCCGAAATTTTCTTGAAAACCAAATACACATTATACACTTACATCCTAAGTGAGATTAGGTGTTCAAGGATGGGATAGGTGGTACACATTTATTATATATAAGATTGACATCAAATGTGTTTGTTGGCCTAGAAACCCGTCCAAGATTGACTAATATATACTTGTTTCCTAATATATACTTGTTTAAAAGGTTAACTGATGTTATACAACTTTTTCTGAAAATATATAACATCGTTATATGTACTTACACTTTGTTAATACTAATATTGTGCAGTCTCTGTCTTCCCATAACAATGACTATGAATTGGGCCTCTATGTCAATGTTAACGTTCCCTATTGAAGAACAATTGGACATCATCCTAGATGATCGTTCCTTAAACCAATTGGTCATACCCAAACATTGGCGTTTTCTAAAAGGAAGACACTACATGCCTGGTAAAGTGACCCTAACTTTTGGAAATTATTCACATGTAATCGAGGTTGAGTATGATTTGGCGGGAAATCTTGTATCAAAATCCGGTTGGCGTGATTGGATTGGAGAGCTGCATGTGGTCCGTTGGAATAGGCTTTTTCTCAGTCCAGTTGGCGATAATTCCATCAAAGTTTAGATAACCAACAGCAACTGCGAGACCCCCGATCATCTTCTGCGGTATGAGCGCACGGCGTCGCATATCAGCTCAGACAAATCT